>VZTM01032138.1:122593-142385 GCA_013400555.1 Jacana jacana
CGGCCGCAGCTGCTCGGTCCCGCAGCCGGCTGGGGCCTGGCGCTCCTTGTCAGGCCTAGGGGTGCCCTGGGTTGTCAGCCGGGCTCGGGAAGGTTCCCCCGAAGAAACGGCCGGGGCCGCTGGCAGGAGCCGGGGTGGAAGTTCGAAGCCGCGGCCCGGAGCGGGGCTGGGCTCCCCGCGCCGCTGCCGGGCGGTTTTCTTTGCCCGAGTGTCTGCGTGTGGAACTGCTGGGAAAGCGTGTATGTGGTTTGAAAGTAGTTCTCCGTGTCCCGCTCCTGAGGAGGCGTCCGGCGCCTGCCATTGCGCTTGGAGTGAGAAGAAGGCGTCCCTCCAAGGATAAGGCGGGTTATAGGGTGCCCCCGAAGCTCGGCCTTTCCTGAGAGGGATCGGCCCGGTGAGCAGAAGAGGTTCCCCTACAGCAGGATTGCTCTTGAGGTGCAGAAGCCGCAGCCCCGCCGTCACCAGCAGCGCTGCCGCGGCCGGCACTTTCGGATGTCGTGATTATTTTTATCCGGAGTTAAGGCTTTAAAGATAGAAGCAACTGCTGGATGCCTAACTTCAGCAGGTTGGGCAGTGGCAGAGGAGCTCGCAGACACTGAAGGGCAGGCGGTTTGCCTCTTGTTCCTGTTACTGCCCCAAAGCCCTGTTGGGGACTATCTGGTGTCACCTGTACTGAGCCCCAGCACAAGACCTTTAAATGAAAGTCTGCATGTTTTCTTGTTTCTTTCTGGCCCAAGTCCTGAACTATTCTGCTCTGCAGGCACCAAAATTGAACTTAGTTTTTAGACAGCTTCAAATTCCAAAGCTTAAGCAATATGTTAACATTGTTTCTTCTTAAGATGTATTCTCTCTGGTCCACTAGCTCACCTTAAGGTGTGTTTATGAGGAGGGCCTGCTTTGTGATGGTGCTTTTGGGAACCAGTGCAGTTATACAGTGATAGGGTGCTGAGAACAGAAGCGAAGAGCTCTGTGGCAAGATCTCAAGTCCTAAGAAGTGATGCAATTTAAGGCTGCAAGCGGACATACTTTCCCTGATGAACACCTCTGCCTCCAGCTCTCAGGGGAGAGGTGAACAGTGGATTTGGGCATGCTGTGGTGCAGAGCCACTGTCAGGGAGGACGTTTCCCCAAAGCTCGTGCTGTCAACTCACCGCAGGGGCACCGTGAGGACGCTGCGCTGTTCAAGAGCAGTTGGCAGCTTTACTTAGAGTTGTCTAGGAAAGGGAGGGGACCCACAACTTTCTCTACAACTGCCTTTGCCGCCTGGGGAGGCTGTTGCCGTTGTACCTAGTGAATAACTGCAAAGTTTGGGGGGGTTTTGTTGTTTTCTCCTCAGTTTGTTGCTTGTTGTTTGGTTCTGCTGGGGACTAATCTGGAGAATGTCCAGAAAGCTTAGAAAACATAGTCCGTGAGGAAAGGGTTAAGTAACAGGATTTGTCTAGTTTAGTTTAGAGAGAAGGTGCATGTATTCTTGGATATATTAAAGGTGGCTGCAAAATGGGGGGGGGGAGCATTATGCTCCAGAGCTACTGGAATCAGGGTAAGAGGTAAGACGTTTAAGGCACACCAGGGAGACTTTAGTTAGGCATTGGAAGTTTGGGATTCCTCTGCCCCCACACGCAGTCTCTACATATAGCCTGGGAATCCTAAGGCCAGGGTAGACTGTATGCTGGGACTGGCTGATCTTCCCCTGGGCAGAAATTTGAGCCCCAAGCACTTCCATCCTTTGTGGAGTGACACTCGGGTCTTGCACACCCTGCTGGAAAAGGACATGGTGCTTCATGTTCCTTTCACAGGTAGTATACTCGTCTCCCTGTAAACCAGGGAGAGGAATAGAGGTTCCCACCCCTCTCCCTTCTGCAGGAGGATGAGGGTATCACCCCTGTCTCCCTTTGATGCTTCTTGGCATTTTCTCCCCAGGCACAGTTCCACTGCTCCCCCCTGCTGGGGGCTGAGCTGCGCTGGGTACCTGCAGGGGAAGCAGGGACCATAGCATTCTGTGTCTGGAGTTCTCACCTAGTAATTTAAATGGCTCTAACTTCTGCTTGGCCCTCTAAACCCCTCTAAACCAGGGACAGGAAGGGCATTTCTTGAGTGGAGAGTGAATAGATTTCCAGAGCCCTTGGAATGGCAATAAAAAGCTGGTGCAAGTTACTGCAGCACTACCTGTTGGGACAGTTGTGGACTCCTGTCCATGGGCAGTGACCTGATGCTGGTTTTGACTTTTAAAGGTGAGCACACCACGGAACAGGTACAAGGTGGCTTTTTGTCCCTTCTGAACCACAGTTTGAAGCTGCCAGGCTACTTTCAGGCCGTGTTTGTAGGTTCACCTTGGTTAAAAAGGTCTGAGTTTTTCTCTTGTTCAGCTTCAGTGTGCAGATAGCTTGAAAGCGTGTGACAGATCCCTGGAGGAATGGAAAACTTAACTGGCCAAGAGGGATGGGGTTGTAAGGTGCGTGTCCTGCCTGTGTGCAGCTGCGAGCGTGCTGCAGCCGGGCCAGGGGCCACACAGAGCCAGTGACAGCCACCTCGCCTCTGTTGTGGCTCAGGGATTTAAAACGTTCCTGTTCCAGCTCCAAAGCTTGAAATTAGTATGAGCTTTTAGAGAGTGGTCGATAAAAGCTGAGCAGTGCCTTTGTCATCTGACATCTGTGCTTTCAGTATCGGTGACGTGCCGTCTCCGGCTGCTGACCCAGACGAGACTTCAGTGTCTGTCAGTCGCTCCCGTGCTGCCCGTGGAGACTCGTCCTCCACACCCCTGTGTTCCTCAGCGTTCCTAGCAGCTCTGCCAAGTGTTCCATTTTGAAAGACAACGCATTTAAATTTAAACTTTAAAACACCATCAGTTTGGTGGCTGCACGGTTTGTTATTCACAAACGGGTTCCCTTAGAGCCAGGTGGCTTATTAGCTGGTGCACAGGCTGTCTGCGGGCACCGAGCTAGCTATGGCATGAGGCCTCTGGTCACCCCTGTTAACACTCCATCAAAATCAGCAGGACCTTCTCCCTTGAACTACTACTGTGTCTCAGGCAGCTTTTGTTCTTTTGCATAATAAAAGCTTGAGTGTGTGCACCGGTGAGTGTGTGTGTTGCCCCTGTGGGACCGGTTCTAAAGTGGTTTGTTGTTGAATCCACACAGATACGGCTTGCAGGTCATGGAGAAGGTCCTCAAGATGGCTGAAGGCATCGATATTGGGGAAATGAGGTCGTACGAGTTGGTCCCTAGCAGGAAGCTAAAAAGATACCGCTCTCCATCTGACAGTGAGTATTTCTGCCTGTGTGTCAAAGGAGACTGTCACTGCTTGGTGGGCATTACTGGGAGCACGGGGAGAGTGTCTCGGGGCTGCCTCCAAAAGAGCCAGTGTGGCAAACTGAAGAGAAGCCACCGTTGTGTACGCCTGCTTCACTGCAGCCATTTCCCCTCTTCTGCTCTGCTGTGGGGTCTACATCATTCATGCAGAGCTCTCTTTTGGTTAAAATTACCAGGTAATTGATTGTCCCTAGTGCCAGTGGTAGGAAATTGAATCCATACAATGAAATACCTGTCCACCCCCCTTCACTGTGCTGAGGCGTGATGTTCCGACCTGACAAAGGATTGTACCCGTGCATGGAAACGTGGGGTTCAGCTGATTGTTGTTGAGTTTTGACCTGCCTGGAGCACTTTGGGGGACAACGGTTGACTTTATTTACCCTCCCTACTGGGTGTGGAAGGGTCCTGCATATGTCAGCCCAGTCCCACAGTCTCAGGGATTGATGTTTGTTCCAGCTTTTCCAGCGGAGGAAATGCAGCAGGCAGAGAGGGCTGGCAGTTCAAGGGTTCCATCTGCTGGCTCCTTTCCAGCACTTTCTCTCTCTCTCGGGAGGGAGCGGCGGGAGTTGCTCTCACGTCCAGGTGCAGGAGCGGGTGTGAGCAGGCAGCCCCTTGCTTTGTGAGGCAGCGTCAGTCAGCAGTTTGGCTGTCGGAAGCGCAAATGGACAGACAGCACAGGGCTCCTCTGGGCTTGGATATGACCTCTAGCTCTGGCAAAGTTTCTTCCCTTTCTTTGGCACCCAGGAAGCTTTCTGTGCTTCCATGGGTTGGCTGCAAAACTGACAAAAATACTGCTTTTCTCCTATGTCTCCTCTTTTCTCCTGTGTGTGTGTGTGTGTCAGCAGCGGCTCTGAGGGAAGGGTTCTCTATTGCATGTTACACAGGCAGCACAAAGAGCTGTTCTGCCAGAGAGAGCCTTTAGATGCTGCTGCAGTGCAATTCTGAAAATACCAAACCGAGCAGGAAATGTAAACCTTGCCATAATTCATCAAAACTGACTAGGGGGGGATCCAACACATGTGTAAGAGCTTTGTTGCCTGATTTAAATATGAAGCCCTGTTTATGCTGTATGTGAGGTGGTGCTTTTCTTCACCTGCAATGAGCTAGGCTATGATAAACACGCCATGGTAGTGGGATGTCTAGACAGATGTGTTGCCTGACCTGCATTACGCTTGCACACGTTGGCACTGGGTTAGGCAGCTCATTCCAAGGCGCTGAGGTGGCCTTTTGCTCCTCTGATAAAATTACAAACAAATACCACTTCAGCATGGCAGGGAGGAGGGCCTAAATCCTTCACAGGAGAAGTCTCATATAACCATCTTGTAGATACTTGCTCATCAGCAGTTTGATTCTCATTTCCTGTGGTAGCTGTGCATATCAGGGTATTGTGATTCGTTTGCATTTCTTCTGGGTAAGGACCAAGAGGTCTCCCAGTAACGTGCGATGGGCACCCCCAGCCACCGCAGCTGTCTCCTGGGGGGGCTCAGGCAGATTTCCCCATGTTAGGTATCCTTTAGCCAAGGTAGTTATATTTGCAGAAAATAGGCTTCTGTTAACACCCGTTAACAGCCCTGCATGTTTTGGAAGGGAGGGTTTGGTATCACTCTGTCTTTCTGCCAAATGAGAAGACCTGGAGATAAAGTAGTTTATCTGGGATCATCCCACAGCCCGGTGGCCGAGTCAGAGCTGAGGCTGTAGTCACTCTCGGTGTTCTGTCTTATTGGCTGTAGTTCTTACTTGCTTTAGTAGCTCTAAATGGATTAACTTCAGAAATCATAGAATCATAGAATCATATAGGTTGGAAGAGACCCTTAGTATCATCGAGTCCAACCATCAGCCCTACTCTACAAGTTCTCCCCTACACCAGATCCCTCAACACCACATCCAATCTACTCTTAAACACAGTCAGGGATGGGGACTCCACCACCTCCCTGGGCAGCTGATTCCACTGACTGACCACTCTCTCTGTGAAAAACTTTTTCCTAATGTCCAGCCTAACCCTCCCCTGCTGCAGCTTGCAGCCATTCCCTCTTGTTCTGTCACTCATTGCCTGTGAGAAGAGACCAGCACCAACCTCTCTACAGTGCCCTTTCAAGCAGTTGTAGAGAGTGATGAGGTCTCCCCTCAGCCTCCTCTTCCTCAAACTAAACAATCCCAACTCCCTCAATTGATCCTCATAAGCCTTGTTCTCCAGGCCTCTCACCAGCTTCATTGCCCTCCTCTGTACTCGCTCCAGCACCTTGAGATCTCTCTTGTGTTGAGGTGCCCAGAACTGGACACAAGACTCAAGGTGTGGCCTCACCAGTGCTGAGTACAGGGGGACAATCACCTCCCTACTTCTGCTGGTCACACTATTCTTTATGCAAGCCAGGATGCCATTGGCCTTCTTGGCCACCTGGGCACACTGCTGGCTCATGTTCAGCATCCTGTCGACCAGCACCCCCAGGTCCTTTTCTGCCAGGCAGCTCCAGCCACACTGCCCCAAGCCTGTAGCGATGCATGGGGTTGTTGTGGCCCAAGTGCAGGACCTGGCACTTGGCCTCGTTGAAGGCCATGCCATTAACATTGGCCCATCTATCCAGTCTATCCAAGTCCCTCTGTAGAGCATCCCTGCCCTCAAGCAGATCAACACTCCCACCCAACTTAGTGTCATCTGCAAACTCACTGACAGTGTTTTCTATGTCCCTATCGTCATCATCAATGATGATATTAAAAAGGAAAGGCCCCAATACTGAGCCCTGAGGAACCACTTGTGACCGGCCGCCAGCTGGATTGAACTCCAAATGACTGTTTGGGTTCAGTGGGCAATGTTGGGGGGGCAGAGCAAGTGATTAAGACCTAAACCCCATGTAACTAAGTATGTAGAGATTTTTGTGTGATGGTTGTGAGGCTGGAGATGCCACTGTGGTGACCTGTACAAGGATGAATGGTCTTTACTTGATCAATTGTGAATCTCTTTGGAAGGAAGCCTTTTTGTCTGTGGCTAAGAAGTAGGAATCCTGTGTTCAGAGCCTGTAGTCTCCTCCTGGAGATGGCTCTGTGAAAGCATCATCTCCCTGTCACAGCAGGAATTGGTAATCTTGTTATCTTCTTCCACCCCACAGGTCCGGAGCCAGAAGAGACTCCTGAGCCGCCAAAAAAGATGGTCCCCAGGTTCCGGGTGCGACCACGCTTTGAACCCATACACTTTGTCACCAGTGCTGAGAAGGGTGACAAGAAGGAAGAATCTCTGGATGCCCAAATGCAGGAGGTGCACCAGGAGGTCCATACAAACAGCATCGCGCAGCCAGCGGAAAACTGCACCAATTCCTTCGCGAGCGCGCAGGAGGCGGATCCCCAGCTCTCCAGCTCTGCTGGGCTGGGCTTTGCAGGCCAGGCAGCAGCAGCAGCCCAGAAGGCTGTGAACTGCGTGGACTCCGCCATGAGCAGCACGTTGCAGGTGTCTGTTTCTCCTTCAACTGTCCAGTCTGCCTCGGAGGCTTTCCCTCCCTCGGCTATAACGCTGAAGCAGAGCTTTATCGAGAAACTGTCGGCAGCCGTCTGGAAAAACCTCACTAGCCCCGATGCGAACTCCGGGGCTGATAAAGTCAACTTCACTTACCTTCTGACGCGGTCCATTCAGGCGTGCAAGACAAATCCTGAGTATATTTATGTTCCTCTGAAAGAGATCGCCCCCGCTGACCTCCCCAAGAGCAAGAAGCTCCTAACAGATGGGTTCGCTTGCGAAGTGCGGTGTCAGAATGTCTACCTGGCCACCGGTTACGCCGGCAGCAAAAACGGATCCAGGGACCGTGCCGCGGAGCAGGCGGTGAAGCTGCTGAAGAAGTCGGTGGAGGTTCGGGCTGTCCAGCGGAAGTTCAAGCACACCTATCACGAAGACTTGGTGGTGTGCGAGGCGGGCGCGAGTCGCCCAGATTTCCCTCCTGCTCTCAAACCTCACGAGGAGTTTGTCGTTGCCAACAGGGACTGTGTCCCCATGCAGCCCGGTACTGAATCTGTCAAAGGTTCCACTAATACCAACAAACACTGGACTAGCTTTGTCCTCACAGAGAACGCCAGCGACGCGATAGGGATACTCAACAATTCTGCCTCATATAACAAAATGTCAGTTGAGTACAAGTACGAATTGATGCCCAACCGCTCGTGGCGCTGTCAGGTGTATCTACAAGACCACTGCCTGGCCGAGGGGTTTGGCACCAAGAAGACCAGCAAGCACGCGGCAGCCGAGGAGGCGTTGAAAATCCTGCAGAAGATGCAGTCGAATATAGCGGCCATCAAGATGACCCAGGTTCAGAAGGTGGGCTGCTCGTCGCGGGGCTCCGGGAGGAAGAAGGACCTGAAGGACCTGGTGATCTACGAGAACTCCAGCAATCCCGTGTGTACGCTGAACGACACCGCCCAGTTCAACAAGATGACGGTGGAGTACGTCTTTGAAAGGATGACTGGCATGCGGTGGAAGTGCAAGGTGCTGCTTGAAGATGAATTCATCGCAGAAGCAGTTGGAGTGAAGAAATCTGTCAAGCACGAGGCGGCAGAGGAAGCTGTGAAAATCCTCAAAAAGACTCAGCCAACTGTTGTTAATAACTTGAAGAAAGGCACCGTCGAAGACGTCATCTCCAGAAACGAGATTCGGGGTCGATCGGCGGAAGAGGCTTTCAAACAGAAGATCAAAGAAGACAACATCGGGAATCAAATTTTAAGGAAGATGGGCTGGACGGGGGGTGGCCTCGGGAAAGACGGTGAGGGAATTAGGGAGCCCATTTCCGTGAAGGAGCAGTTTAAAAGGGAAGGACTCGGGCTTGATGTAGAGCGGGTGAACAAAATCGCTAAAAGAGACATCGAGGAGATCATTCGAAACTATGCACGCTCGGACAGTCACGTTGACTTGACTTTCTCTAGAGAACTGAACATGGACGAGCGGAAGCAGATACATCAGATTGCCCAAAAATACGGTCTTAAAAGTAAGTCTCACGGGCAGGGCCACAACAGATACCTGGTGGTGAGCAGGAAGCGGCGCAAGGAAGATCTGTTGGACCAGCTCAAGCAAGAAGGCCAGGTTGGGCACTACGAGCTTATTATGCCTCAGGCAAACTGAGGTCAGGTTGTCCCATTTTACTGGAGACTGAGCTTCCTTAGATATTTGACTGAAGAAAGAGATGCTGCATTTTTTTTCTTGTGGTGGATTATATTAACGTGAAGGCCTCTCACTTCGTTAATATAATTTCTAAACCGTTGTTAGACCCTTAGAGCTGAGCGAGTTCCGTTGGAGTCCATTAGCACAGCCCGGAAGCAGTAGTGCTCTTACTGTATGTGTCTTTGATATTACTTGTTCCTTCACATTTTCATAGTTTTATAATAGGAAAAACCACCGTGTCCAGCGAGCAGGAATCTGATGGAATTTAAAATTATACTGCCCGTTATTCCTGACCAAGGGAGGGGAAAAAAGGAAAAACAAAGCTGCTTTTTTTTTTTTTCCTTTNAGAGGAAATGCAGTCCAGGGGAGAAAACCTGTATGTAAAGTTGGTATTAATGACGATAAAAATAAAAGTTTTATTTCTGGAAAAAAAACAGGGTTTGTCACACTTTGTGCAAAGGCAAAAAAAAAAAAGCCCAACCGTGAGAAAACTGCATTTGCTCTTGCTAAGTGTATCCCTAAGTGTATCCTCTCACCCCTTGGTCCCGCTGTGTGCGGATGCAGGGGGTGTCCTTATCCACCCCAACAGTCTGCTTTTATCCCTAGTGCTGGGCGTTACTGAATGCACCTTCACCGTGGGGCTCTTGGCCTCAGGATTCCAGCGTGGTGTTGCCTTGTCATGTGCAAACACCACGGTGAAGTGTGACATATGAGAACGGGAGGTAAAGGCAGAGCCCACGCAGCAAAGATGCTCCTGGAGCTTGTGGGGACTCTTATATAATTTATTTCTTTCTCTGTTTTTTTTTTAACTTCGACTATAAGCTCTTTAATCCTGAGCAAGATCAAACCTGTGCCTCGTTATTTCTGTGCTCCCTTACCTGTGGTTGGGTATGGCAGGGGCGATGGACAGGAAAAGGTCCTGGTGCTGCTGTGACACGTGGTGTGAGTGTGGCCTCTCTCGGGGACACTGGAGCGCTCTCCCTGCCCAAGGGCAGCACGGCAGGACACGGTGCCTCCTCAGCCTCGTGGGAACGCTGGAAACAGGCTGGGAGCTGACCTTGGAGGAGCCGAGAGTGAGACGTGCCAAGAGGCGCTGGGTTGTTTCTGTCACCAGTGGGGCTGGGGACGGTTCGTTAGTGCAAAGTCAGTCCTAATGAAGTGGTTGTGTTCTCCTCTTGCCTTTGTCTCAGCAATTGCTGTTGGTTTTCTGCTGCCTGGTTCTACATCATCCTCTGCTTTCCCCCACCACCACCACCTATTGTTTCCCCTTTAAATGCTTTGAGGGCTGAGGAGAGGGTGGCTGACTTCTACTGATGAAGCAGAGTTTCCTGGTGATGTGCATGTTAGAGACATGTTTGTCCACTCCACCTGAAAAGGCAGGTAAGAGCTTCCTGCCTGCCTGGACTTGGGGAGCTACGACCACGCTGCTGCTGTCTTGGTCAGAAAGCAGTTACTTCTGCAAGTACGGTGGTTGGGTTGTGGGGTTGGTGTGTGTGAGATTCCCTCCCTCTCTCTCTCTCTCTGCTGCTGAATTCCGCTCTCCAGCGCGCTGGGCTGGAGCAGATGGTGCTGTAGGAGTGGAAGGAGCCTGGTTCTTTCTAGGCAGCTATTCCTGCAAGCAGGAGTGCAGCTCCCCCGCCCTCGCTTGGCCTTGCAGCAGGCCGCCAGCGCCTGGTGCGGCAGAAAAAGGCAGCAAGAGCACCATTGCCGTGTTTGGGATGAAAAATGTCTTTCTGGGGGGATGTGTGTGGTACAAAAATGGGTTAAAGGGAAGGGCACCTCAGCAGGGGGTAGCTGTGAGCCTGCAGGGTGATGCTTTTCCTGTCCTGGGTAAGGGCTGTAACTCAGGCCCCCATCCCTGGGGGTGGAGTGTTACCTGCCTGAGTGATGGCCTCACCTCAGCGATGTGAAGGGGTGGGGGGGGGGGGCGTTGGGTCTTTGTTGGTTTGTGGGTCTCCGCCACCCCAGCTCTGTGCTGCTCCTCTTTCTGGCTGCCTTAAGAGTCCACTCCAGCCTTTATTGTTGTATTTTAGCGACTAGCAGGCCAAATCCAAAAATGGAGGGACTGATGTGAGGGCTGCTCTGCCAGTAGAATGACTTGGAGCACTCAGAAAGGGTTCTGTTTCCCAAAATTGTTCCAGCTGGGTGGGGACAGTGGTTCCAGTAACCCCTGGGGGGTAGCTTGTCCTCCCCACCAGCAGTGCAGGTGCTGTGGTTTGTTGGCAAGGGGTGGTTGTGGTTTTTTTGCACTGGTGTGTAAAAGTGGCTGCAACTACAGCACCTGTTGCTGGTCTGGCACCCACTGGGGTAAGTCTTGTGGGAGGGAATGCTCAGGAAACAAAGTGGGGGTCCAAGCAGCACTACCAGTCACTTTATAGCCTGTTCTCACCCCTGAGAAGACAAGAGGAAAATCAATCTGCTTCCTCCGTCAATGACTGACTGAGCCCATGAAGCTGCTGGAGCTAAATCCAGCACAGGCCCCTCTGCTGCCAGCAGTTCAGGCACAGACACGACGTGGGGCAGAGCTTCCTGCAAGTGAGGGTTTGGGATTCGGTTTTCTCTGCCAAGGCTTGGGTCTGTCTCTCTGCTGGTTTGTGGCTCCTGACCCATCCTTCCTCCCTTGCCCTCCACACCTCCTCCCTCCCGCTGGGAGGGCTGCTTGATGTCCCCACACTCCAACTGGCACAGCCTTTGCCCGCGCACAGCGACAGCCCCGAGCGTTAGGAAGCGTTTGGGTCTTGCTGGAAGCGCCTCCCCGGAGCTGGATCCCCTCCCCGTTGCAAGAACCACAGAGAGCCAGCTCTTGCCTATTTATACAATAAGCACTAAGGTTACACTTTATTTACAACTTTTGAAAAATGTACAGTTTCTTACATGGGTTACTTGTGCAAAGTTAAACTCAACAGACCGATGTGCACAGCAAAGACACTGGAACGGTGGACAACACAACTGTAGGTTTCACCCCACGCTGCTGCTGAGGGTACTGTATCCAAATGTAGAAACTCAGCCTTACAAAAGAAGTGAGGCTGGACTTACAAATAGCTGCTTTGTTTTCTTGGGGGGGGGGTTCAGACTTGGAAAAAACCCTTCTGTAAAAGTGAGGGGAAACTAACCCAAGCATGCAGCAGGAGCTGACAGAGCGGGAACTGCAGAGACTCCATGCCTACCCCCTACTTAACTGACACTTCCCAAGGCAGAGTTGGATCCCAAAGAACTTATCTTCTTCCGCTAAAGATAAGGGGGAGGGAGAAAGACACCCAATTCCACCGCTGGAATACTTCAGGTTCTACCTCTTCCTGATGTGGAAGATCTTTTTGGCTCAGAGTACCACAGCTCTACCTGGTTTTGTCCAGTAATGCCTCAGTGACAGGACTATAGAAACAGTGAAGCAGTCGCTGTAGGCGTGTCCTTTCAACTAAAATCATAAAAAAAAGGGGTTGTTTCTCACCCTAAGCACAGATCAAAGTACCACAACTGTAGTGATTTATGTATAGCTGTACATAAATCTTGCATGTGAAGTGCAGAAGTATCTAGCATTCGGGGGCTTACTAAATCTGTGAACTGGGAACCAATTTATGAGGTTTTGTCTGGTTTGGTTTCTTTTTCCAGAGTAAGGAGTTGATGAACCGATACAAAAGGGACGCGAGGTTATGTCTCCACTCGGTACTTACAAAGGCAGTGGGGTCTAAACCAGTAGTAGAGGTAAATGACCAGCCTGGACAGATCAGCACTTTAGTTAATATCAGTTAAAAAATGTGTATGTATATAAACATCCCTTTTATCAAGCTACACATAAGCATCACTGTGTATAACACAAGTACAATTAAAAGCTTAGTGTACACTACAGAATGCACAGTACTGCCCTAAGACTGGAGAGGGACCACAGAGAATGGATTCAGCATCAGTAACTCTTTTGCAAGTAACCCAAGTACAGAACATTTGACTTCAAAGTGGGTGCTTTCTGATGTCCAAGGAGAAGAAGCTTCAGCAAGGGAGGGTGGCAACAGCACAACAGCTATTCTGCTTTCAAAGTAAATGCTAGGAGGAAAAAAGATGACTCGGACACTTTTGTTTATTTTCCTCATCAACAGAGTGTTCATTTGCATCATCCTGGGTCAACAGTCACGCCAGCTCTGTTCTACTATTGCAGACACCCGTTTTTCATACTCCCGCTTATTTTCTTGGTATAGCTGAGCTGCCTGGCTGTTTGCTGGGCTGTTGGGATTTGGCTCATCCAATAGAGACTGTGCAAAGAGAAAAAGGGTCTTAGGCACCTGAAAGCACGCAGAGTTTTCCAACATCCTCCTTAAACCAGCCACTCCACCGAGAGAGCACGAGCGCGTCTAGACTGGGGTAAGGCACGTTTCATCATTCCAACTGGGAGTTACTGGGAGCTCTCGCTACCCCTCTTACTCTTAGTGCTGCAGGTGTTTTAACAGGCAGCCAAGCAGCAACACCCAGAGAATGCAACCCCGGGATGGGTCCCGACAGTGACCACCTGCTGTCTCAGCCTGGGCAGTTCACCCTGGGGAGCAGTCATACCTTAGCACCTAGCAAAGCTGCAGCTGCTACACTGGCCAAACAATAAATCAATTTTTCCAGAGCTGTTTTTGTCACAGCATCCTGATTTCATTCTGCCCTACCTGTATGGATGTGAGGATGGAGGAGACATCGTAAGTCGGACTCCAGCGATTCTGAAGAATATCCAGGCATATACTGCCGTCTGCATACACTAGAAAAGGTTGAAAGAGAACGGCTGAAAACCAGTCGTACGGCTGCTCAGGTACTGCCTGGCCCCGAACACCTACGCACTGACAAACACCACAGAAGTCAATAGCCTCTTCTGGCAGACTTAGATCCAGTGAAGTCTGTCACCAAGAGCTGCCTGAGGCATTTCAACTCAACCCCTGCTTAGTCTTCAACATCAAGCTGCTCTGTGATGTTACAACTACCACTATGGAAAACCAAAAATAGATTTTAAAGCAAAAAACTAATGGTTAAGCTACCAACAAGTGAACCAGATATAGAGCAGAAGTAAAAGGTGTTTATGTGTAAGATTTCCCCAGAAAGTATCTACAACAGAGAGTGTCACCCTTCTCACAGCAGCTTTAGAACTTTCCCTCAGTGCACTTGACCCACACCCACTTACTTGCTGCACTTGAGAGCTTCCAGCATTTCTTCACAAAGCTAGTATTTGTCTGGAGGCAAGGAACACATCTCCAGCCTTTCATTACCAAGGAGTGGGACTAATTAAACAATCTTACTATCACTAGTTATAGTTGGAAACTAGCACTACATTGCAAGGCCTATCATTCCTATAAGCGTTTTTGGGAAGAAAAGTGATAGACAACTGTGTTCAGCAGCGTATAGATATATATGCAATATGGACAAAGGTCCGAGACACTGCTATTTAAGTACAAAATATTCTTCTGTAAGGTTTGACAACAGGTAATTGAGAGAGAAGAACATCTCATTATACAGTGCTGTAACACCTGAAAGGTAAAAGGCTCCTTTTACTGACCCTTTCATTTCAAGCCTGAGCACTGCTCGTTTTCATCCTTGCCACAGAACCACACTGGAGTTGTGCTGGCTTATTAGTGGGAACTTACAGTAAGTCACCTTCTCTTACAGCACTAGAAATTGGGAAGGGAGGGGGGGGAAGGAAGGAAAAAACAATCCAAACCTTCATTGCTTAAGTACTTACCATTTGGATGAAACATTTTAGAGACAAATCTAACAGTAGGTGGCTTATTTGGATACTCTTCTGTGAATTCTATTGTAAGTTTGAAGGTTCCTGGAGTTTAAAGAGAGATAAGTAACCTTTATTCAAGATGCATTTACACAAGGGATGAAGCAGCAGCATCATTCCCACAGGCAGAGGCTGCTACAACTGCGCTCGTGTGCGCACACTGGATCAGCCCTACAATGATTCTGCTGCTCTCTCTGGAGTTAACCATTAACTCTGAGGTCCTAGACAGTGCTGCCGTGAGAGCAGCTCCTGGGACTGACTTCTATTGCCAAAACCACCACCCCTATCAAACAGTTTGTGAGGAAATAAATCTGCCCTTCCACAAAGCCTAATCCCAGTGCCCTGTGAAAACAGCCCGAGCGGGTGTACAACCATCTGTGGAGCAGGCAGTGATTTAGAAAGTCCCAGAGAACTGAATATGCTATTTTGTCATGGGCCTTCTTATTTATTTCCTCTTTAAATTTAAAAAAAAATACACTTTGAATAAACAACTGTAAGGTTTTTAAGGGTCTTTTTGTAGAAAAGTAGTCTTGAAAGCAGCACCAGACACTTCAGAATAAAAATCTGATCATTTACTTCACACAAACCAGTCTTCCTTTGAGAAAGGCTGATCAAGCAGAAGCAGAAAGCTAGTTAAGCCCCATCCCAATCAGTTGAACAGCCAAGAGAAGTGACTTCAAGCCCTTCTCCTCAGGCTATGACAATCTCAGGATAAGAAGTCTGCTAACTGAGCTGCACAAATACAGGTCCGAGGGATTAAGCGCTGCCAGCGATTCACATCAGCAACTGCAGAACCCTACCTGCTCCAAAACACACAAGCCCCTCTTGTCCCTGCTACGGCCTCAGACCAACCGATCCAGGAGGCAGCTCGTCAAGTTCCTGGGTATGCCCAGAGAGAAGTACCTCAAGAAGCACCTTCACACCTAAGTCTGTAGCTCTCCTGTAAAAGGAACAGCTGTAACAAGCTGCCAGGGCAGCAATACCAGCACTTATGAAAAGCCATTCTGACAAGCCACAGGCGGGTTTTTCTCCCCCCAACACTCGGTGCCCAAACTGAAACTCGGGGGCTCAGATATGAAGCTCCTCCTTGTTTCCTACTGCAAGGGAGTTCTCCCACACTGATATAACCACGGTATTCCTTCTTTTGGCTGGCAAACACGTGCCACTAACTGGGAGACAGAGAATAGATATTTTTTTTTGACCCCTTTTCCTTGTTTTTTTTCAGATCACCACGGACCTGCAGTATTTCCCAGGGACTCCTCCTTTATGAGGAGATAAACGATAACACTGACTTGCAAGAAATGAAGGTCATTGCTCCATGTTCCAGTCTGCATATGAAGACAAAGTACAGATGCTTCACAGCTTTCCATACAGCACTGGGAAGCCTCAACATCATAAAAATAAGCTTTTCCATGTTTGTTTTTTATTAGCAGCCTAACAACAGAAGAGTGGAGAGCCAGCAAACGCTATGTTACTATAAACCAAAAGGAACAAGAACAGTATACTTTAAATTGTCCAAATTAGCAGAAATCTGCAGTGGGGCTTTCAAGGTTTACTCCAGCTAATCCAGAGGCACAGAGCCAGATCCGAGATCAGTTTGAAAGCCAGCACTGAAAACCTAGTATCAACTTCTACCAGCTGCCAACATCAGCTCGGGACTACCCCTTCCCCCTGCACGGTGACAACCCCAAACAAGATTGGCTCTTTAGAGTCAAACGCTTAAGAGATTTGATTCTAAATCTTAAAGAGATTCCCAGCTCCCCCTGCCCCAGTTCTGGTTCTCAGCAGCCTCCTTATGAGGTAGGAAAGCAGGCACTTTCTTCTGTGGAAGAGTGACTAAGCAAGCAGTAGGCTGAAAACTGAGCATAAGCCATCAAACAGCGGAGTTCAACAAGCATACTTGACAAAATGAGTGCTATTCTCAACCACTGACTGAAGTGGGGGCAGAAGGCACAGATAAAACGGCCAAGAAGCAGTAACAAGGGCAGTCTGGTCCTAGAACTCATTTAGAACGACTGCAAGAAAGGGAAAGTATGCGTCTCATGGTATTACTTTTAACACAAATCCAAGCAAGAAGTTAGACAGCTCCCAGCTGGAATATCTGCCCACTCAGATTTCAAGACTCGGAGTGGCCATGGCTCTTGAAATTGCTGCACAGTACACACATCTCATCGCTGAGACTTATTAAAAGGACAAATCCAGAGACCAAAGTCCAAGGAGGGTCACTCACACTGAAAGCCCACACAAGTTGAATAGGTATCACAACAGACAGTGCTAGGGGACGAGGCCTTCGGTGTCCAGCCTCCTCTGTCACTGATTTTAAAGGTTTCAACTGGTATTCCTTGCCTTTTGCCCTACACATTCAATTTTAAAACCTAAGTTATCACAGTCACTGTCATTATTGGTATTAGGACCATCACTGATCTCAGGAGAACAGTCTCTTTTCTCTTGTACTTAACTTACCTTGCTGATCAGTTTCTACCTCGGGACATGAGCCTCTGGCAAGGCTAACAGGGAGGCTGCTCCAGATCCTGTGCACTGGCCCAAGTAACCCCTGTCAGAGCAGCACTCGTGTCCCTGCAAGGAGCAAGAGCCGCCCCCTCAACTCCACTGTCCATAAAGCAGGGATGGTCTCTCCATGTGAAGATAGAGAATCTATATTCTGTAAGCAAGGAACAAACCATACACAAGGCAAATGCCTTGCTTCCTCCATCCAACCCCCCTGCACAATGACAGCAAGGCAGGATACAACAGCCCTGTTACTTAACTCTCTCCAAGCCAAGAATCCTGCGCTAACCACAATATCTTCATCCAGCTTTAGAGAGACAGGTCTGAAGGACTGGGAGAGCCTGCATTTCCATCACTGTGACAGCACTACCACTTTGGATGCCACACACATACAGATTCTTAGAAATACGGTGAAGGGCAGGAAAAATATCCCCAGGGTCCTCCTGCAGACACCTGCAATGGAATCCTCTTAAACAAGAGGATGGAAGCCATGGTGCTAATCTAAATTAGTAGTTGCTCCTAGGCCAAGTCAGCCTGGCTACCGAGTTGTGAAAACACCCTCTAAGGTCTGGGGGCGGAGGGAAGGGAGGGTTGGTAGCTGCATTGTGCTGCACAGCAAGTAAACAAACGCGTTCAAACTTCAGATTTTCAGTTCAGGCAGAGCCAAGAAACCTCAGAAGCTGAGGCTGGAGAAGGGCCTCACCAGAACGAGGATAAAGAACAGTAATTCTCATTATGTTTAAATTATTATCCCTCTAGTTACACACACACAAAAAAAAAAAAAAAAGAAATAAAATCCACAGGCCACTTTGGCTACTTTCACAAGAACCAAGACATCTGCAGCCTGACAGTATCACCAGGAAGTGACAGAGCCTGAAAAGGAAAATACAAAGCGAGGTCCAAAGAACACTGCCCTGCAAAGGCTTCATGAGAAAGGCTACAGAGTTCCAGTCTACCTCTGACTCACAAGGGCCTGCACATTCACAAAACAAGCCCAAACTTAACAGCTCCATACCGCTAGAGCAAAATTCCATGAATTTTACCTGCATCCAGCTAAACTGCATCTGTACTGCACTGCCATTATCTGAGCTGTGCTACTCTACTCACTTAATGGAAAAGCACAGCTGAGGCACCAACACACCCGTATCTCTAGGCACCACTTAGTATTTTGTTATCTGGCACAGTGTAAGATATGTCCCAGAGAAAAGGAGATAAGAATATCCTGCAACACAAGACATATCTGTTTCCCTGAGCGCGTGCTGTGAAAACACACACTTTGCTGTGAGAAGAGCAATCCATCACACCCCGAGATTACATTATTAGATCAACCAAAGCAGGAGGACAGCAGCAGCAGACCCCAGCATCTGTTTGAACTTCAAACTGCTGCGAGTGCAACGTGTCCTAAGTATCCTAGATAAAAGACACAACACTGCCACGGTGGAAAGCACAGATGAAGTCAATACGTCAGGGCTCCCAAAAGCAGCCTCCAACCTTCTGCACCTAAAAAGAAATATATGGAAAAAAGCCCTTACAGCATCTGTTAATCTCACACAGCTGGAAGAGCCTGAATATGGAAGCAACCTGCATTTTAGCACACCACGAGGAGACAGCTTTCTCCTCCCGTGAATCACTCTGTTAGTGACAGTGCACCGAGAACCTAAGCACCTCTAGCAACCCTCACAGAAGTTGAGGGGAAAACCTTCTTTAAGGTTTACAAGATGAGATAACAGAATCCATTTAATCTACCTGATCTATTATGCCATGTTATAGAATCCTCAATTCTAAACATCAGACTTTCGAAGCAGCTACTATAGCAAGCTTCTTAACTAATCAAACACATTAGAAAAAGTAACTGGGAGTCTTTGGAGTTCTCTCAGGCCTGAAATATTTAAAATCTTCAAAATCTTCACAGAAAAAAAACATCTGTGATTTACAGGCATGCCCACAGGTGCTACCTCCAAGGGTAAACAGAGACAAAAGAGTTAGCCAAGAACAACACAGGAGTTGAAGAGTTTTTCCTGCTCTTTTGGCATGAGTCATGGAGATCTAGGATTAATTATAGCCCGCATTGAAAGTATCTTAAAAAAAAAAAAAAGCATCAGTGATTTCAGTTAGACAGTATTTCATGTCCAACAAGTTTTCATAAAGATGCCAAAGCATTCATTAAAGCTACAGAAAACAAGACCAGATGGAAACTACCGGGACCCAGGTATGTTATGAGCACCTATTTAGTCAGCTTTTAAAGTTAAGAAGTCCTTTTAATCTTTAACCCTGAACAGTACCAACTGCAGCGGAGTGGAGTAGATGCCAAGAAAAAAAAAAAACCACACACAAAAAAAACCCCAACAAAAATCCATTCTGAACTTCCTTAAACATTCAGCCTACTTCCTACTTCAGCTGACTCACGTTGGAGCTTACTCGCAAAACACTTCCAGTATCAGAAAAAACAGAACTCAAAACAAGTTACAACGGCTGCCTACCGGGTTTTTGACAGTTCACAGAACCACAGAACATCAGGGATTGGAAGGGACCTTGAAAGATCATCTAGTCCAATCCCCCTGCCAGAGCAGGAACACCTAGAGCAGGTCACACAGGAAAAGTTCTCCAAATAGAAGCATCCCTAAAAACAGGGTCCAAGGTTCAACAGAAAAGCTTAGAGATCTTCAAAACAGTTCATTAAACCAGACTTAGAATAGACCAACTTAGTGGCTACAAGCAAGTCCCTACAACCTAACTTGTAGGTTGCTGTAAATCAACATCGCAATCTGAATCCACAACACTTTCCTGAAGTAGGATTACAAAAACATAATAAAAATCATTTACAGAAACCCTGGATGCAGTGTACAGATGTGTGGTCAGGAGAACGCACACCCTCCTGTGTCCCCCTGTCCCCAGGCCCACACCTGTTGCAGGGCCCGCGGGGGTGACCCCCCCGAGGCCGTGTCAAACCGTAGCAGCCCACCCCGAGACAGCCAAACACCACCGAGCCCCACTTACCGTCCTCGAAAGGGGTCCCCTCGGGCCTAGAGGAGGGAAGAAACAGAGCACAGCGTTACCCCGCGGGCAGCCCGGCCCCGACCCCCCGCCCCCGCCG
>VZTM01032138.1:157406-169935 GCA_013400555.1 Jacana jacana
CCGGGACACACACTCACACAGCCTAGACCCGCGGGATCACAGAAAGCCAAGCATCCCCCTGGGGCACACCCCGCCGCGCCCCCGGGGTGGAGGGCACCCTCGAAGCCCCCCGCCGCGGCCACGCCGTGCCCCTGCGGGCAGCGGGCCTTCTGTACGTCCAAAAATGTCACCCAAGAGCTGGCCCTGCTGTGGTTCTCCACGTGTCAGTGACCCACTGCTGATCCTCCCCTGTTTTAGTGTGGCTTTGGGCACTTCGGGGCTCCCTTCGGGGCAGTTCTGGGGCCCAGGTGTGATGACGCAAGGGATTTCTAGATGGTAGGAGTCCATTACGGTACCGAGGTGTTGTTAGCGCATCACAAATTAGGGGTAAGCTCTCGACTCGGTTGACTCTTACCAGGTTTGAAGAGCTGATCAGACAATCATACGCACCCACCACACAATCGTAAAATCTATGTAGAAACACAACGTTAGTGAAAGCCAGACATGGTGTGCCCGGCCAAGGCAAGGGCGTGCTTTAGAAATCTCTTCCTCCCCAACGCGCTCACAAGTCACATCTCCTCATTTGTGCATCTCAAAGGAGTCTCAGTGTTATTACCTGCACGGTGCAGATGGGTAAACTGAGGCACGGGGAAACACGTTCGTTGGGCAAGTTGATTAGAAAGCCCAAAGCACGCACAGCCTCAGTGTGACGCACATCCCACCAGATCTGCTCTTTACCGTCCTACTTCTTGCTATCAATGCTTGCATTTCTTCTCTGAAGAAAACCAACGTGAAGCACCACTGCAGCAGAACTCAGCAAGCCCATTAAGACAGATACTGCAAGACCCCAGCTGCAGAGTACATAAACGTTGAGTTCTGGGTGCAAGAAAGGCTTCACAATTACCCCAAATCTTTCTGCCAATCTCTCTCCACAGTCACAGACTGTTCCTGTATTGATCTGCCACTCCTCAGCCCGTCCTGACCTGGCCTAACCAAGCAGTTTCTGAGACTCATTTCCTTCCGCTGAGCGGGGACATAAACAGTACAAACACCACACACAAAAAGCTGTGTAAACCAGGAGGTAAACCCTGAGCTGAGCCCGGGCTGCTGCTGCCATTCACACACGGTCACAGCCTGACAGGACACGCTACAGCGGGCAGAGCCCCCTTCCCCATGGGGATGCAGGGTTTGCTACCAGGACAGGGCTGTCCCACAGCTGTGCTTCCTCAAAGCAGGCGGAGCAGTACCACAGCTCCTAAGGTGTAACACTGAGATAACCTTCTGGTGCCCAAAGGCTCCCTAGACTGGTCAGAGGCCTGTCAATCGCACCAGCAATAACCTAGAGGTCCTGATGAGAGGTTCCCACCTACAGAAACGATCTGTGGCTCCTGGATCACGGCAGGTAAAGCAGAAAAATCACGGTCTGTGTGCACAGTGCTATTCTGCTGGCAACTTCTGAGCGGGACGGTGCACAGGAGGCCTGGGTCTGTGCACAGGAACTAAAAAGTAGTTTAATATAAAAATAGACCTTTAAGAATACCAAACCAACACGACAAGGCTCTTGGTTCTGAAACATCTAACGCATTTAAGAACTGCATTTTTCATTTAAGAACTTTTTTCTCAGTTAGAGAACTTCAGAAAAACTATTTTTCAAAGCCTGGAATCATTCCTGTACACACAGTGACAACACAGGGGAAAGGGAGGGGGGAGATTTTCTAGTATGCACCTAAGTCTGCAAACTGTCATTCCAGTGTATTACAGTTCAAGTTGCACTTTATAATACTTTCTTGGCAAAAGCACAGTTGCAGCAGTGTATTTTCATCTTTGTGCCAAAGATTCATACAAAATCATTATTCTCAAGTAAGTCTAAAGAACTGAAGAGTGGATTCTGGAGTGTGACTAAACTGAGACTAATTTTGCATCTGCAGAATGCCAGGTATCACTAAACAAAAGGTGTTTCCATAGAAATTCTTGCATGTCGTATGTATTCTAGTCTGTTTATCTTTTTTGGCTGACTCAGTATCTCAGATTACTTAAAAAAATATCTATTTGAATTTTCTTAATGTTTTTTAAGACACAGTTTATACTCTCATCTCAGTTCTCTTGCCCTTCTGCAAGTGGTTTTATCTCAAAATGGCTAGTCAGTATTGAAAAGCACCTAGAATAATGTAATTTCAAGTTCCACTGCTGTAGCATTTTCAAACTAGCTGCATCTCTTCTCTTCAGAATATGCTTGCCATTCACACTGTTTATATCCATTCAGCAAATGAGACACAACATTTATCCATTCCTGGCGCTGGTGTCTCTCACTACTAAACCCAAGCAATCTGCTGAGACACTGGTACCTGTAAGTTCAGCACGTTTTTCTTGCAAAGCTCCTTAGGAAAGGTATGGCCTTTATCTCCAAAGGACACCGACGTCAGTTTTCAAGAGTCGATTTCCTTGGTTCAAAATTTTCCCTTCGGAGGAGCTTTAGTTCTCTCAGTTCTTGTGGCTGTAAACTCTGGTCCACCCCCGGAGTTAGCTTGTAATTTAAAGGAGATTCAATATAACCGTTTCTGTACAGACAGACCCGCTTGCAGAATTCAAAGGTCGTAAACATAACACCAAAGTATGGGACAATCTGAAAAAATATATAAAAAAAAGCAACATAAGACAAACCCCCTATATTAGGCTTACTAGTAGCATCCTTAGCTTAGATGTTTTAAAAAAGGGAACTTCTCAGATTTCAAATCTAATTTGATCTGCTAATAGAGCTGTGCTCATTTATATAAAATCAGAGTCTCACCTACAGCGTGCTAAAAGTAGGAGTTTATTATTGGTACCTACCTAATTATAACAATACTGTGAGGAGCAAAGTCTCTCCTAGCCTAGAGATGATCACAACTTGTCAAATACCTAAGCAAATCCTAAGCAACCCCAGCAAATCCTGGTTGGAAATGTGGGATTTATTCTACACATAGCGAAGCGACTGAATGATTTTCTTCTCTTGCCCCGTGCAGAATTGGCTGCTCTGGTGCTGTGTGGCTTTATGCCAGCTAAGACAGGGCCAGGCACAGGCAAGCCATCCCAATCAATCATGTTGTCACTCAATTACCACTCATTAGCTGACCTGTAGTACCCTGTGTAAGTAATCCTCTCTGCAGCAACATAAAATGTATTTATAAAAATTAAATTACCTTCTGTTTAAGCTACCATGCTTTATTTCATGCTTTGAACTCATCAAGGGCTGTAGTAAGCAATATGCATGCATTAAATAGCTGGTCAAAAGCACTACTGACTTCTGAGGAAGCAGCTTCTACAAGCACAATTTTCTTTACAGCTCAGCACAACCTGTCACATCACTGGAGTTCAGCTGAGACGCAGAACTTGTTTAGCTGTCCTAAGTGGATCACTTGCAATGCCCCGTCTGTACCCTGGCTTGGTTGTTAGCAGCACTCCCTGCTCTAAGGACATTCAAATGAACTTGAAACTAGTGACAACTAGATGCCAAGCTTACATTTGGAGAAATATGACCAAACCAAGTTCCAAAGCTGGTTTAAAACCTGCCTGAGGTTATACCTGTTCTGTCACGGACTCTGTCATCTATAATCTGCTAATAAGTATGGAGGCATGTCATAAGCTTTATATCCCCAACTGTCCAAAACCATGTCTTGATTACTTTAGAATAATCTTTGACTGGGATGAAAGCAAAAACCTCACCTTGAGCAGACTGGGTGTGAGTCCACTCCAAAGTCCAAGCACACCTTTGTTCTTCACAGTTTGCCGGAAACAGTCAGCCATGCCAGTAAAGTGGACATCAACTGCTCCATAGTTGGGAAGCCAGGGACTCTGGGCCTGTTTGAGAGACAGCCAGTGGGATTTAGAACAAGCAAAGGAAAGTCAAAGTCATTAAAGACAACTATTCCTCCATTGTGGTACGTAAGGAACACTTAATGCCAGGTTTCAACAGACTGATGCGGATTCTTCTGTCAACCCAAAAGAATCTATTTTGCCTTAAAATACAAACTACAAAGGGAGGGAATTCACTCTTACAGGTATGAAAGAGAGCAGTAATTTTACACAGCATTTCCTTTTGTGTCACGTCACTATGAGAAACAAATCCCACCCTTGTGAAGAGAAACCATCTGAACCAGAGCCACGTAAGGCATCAGCCCCACATCTGCCAGCTGTGAGGGCCTGGGGGGAGGCGTTTCACACTGCTGACAGCACAGCACCTGTGAGATGAGTGCTTAGGGCTGGCCCCAGACACCACACTATCGTCCTGTAATCCTGACCAAAGCCCAGAGAGAGTTGGCTTAACTCTGGCTGCTGAGGCTCCGTCCACAACACAGTGAGAAGGGCAATATGTACCATGGGTTGAATACCAACAGCACAGCAGAGAGGGAAGAACAGAGATTTCAGCTCAGGCTGTACAAGCTCACCAAGGGCTGTAGGTGAGCAGTTGGTGCCCATGCTCCCATGTCTTTGCTATAGGCAGTCAGTTGATCTGGACTAGTTAAAGTTAGCCTGGGAGCATCCTGCTGGACGGCAGCTCCATTTCCAACTGCAGGGCAGGCAGTGCCTGTTCACATGGAAGAAGTGTAGTGGGTCATTTTTAACAGCAAAATCCTTCCTTCATTAATCTCCTACTGCGTTAGCACAGACAGGATAACCCGACCTTCAATAATCCCATCCTCATCCATCTGTGCACATGCAGCCACGGGTTTATTTCGCATCGTCAAATCGGGGTTTCATTCAAACACACGGCAAGTGGCACTTCTGAGTTGGGAGGCATGTGGGGACCCCAGGACACGTGCTGACGACTTGTTTGTGCAAGGTGACCTCCACAGGGCAGAAGTTTGATAAAAATGGGACTTGTACAGTCAATTGATTGGTGAATATGGATATCATTATCCCCTCATTGATCTGAAACACCATGTGGTGTAGAGCTGCTAAGCCTGTGACAAGCCTCTCATAAACCGACAAGTGGTGACGACATTTTCTAGATGCCTCAGCTATAGCATTTCAAATACTTGGCACTTAGATCCTAGAAAAGGAAACAGATCAAAACTCATGCTCCAGGTATGTAAAAGAAGTTGCTAATTGAATAGGTTTAATGCTATTGCATCCCTTTGCATTACTGCCAAGTTCAGTGCTAAAAATTTAGAAGCTGACAAAAAACCCCACCCTCTAATCACCCCCACACTAACTGCAGAGTCTTCTTCAAAGAAATCACATATGATTTTTTTTTTCTCAGTTGTGTGTGCATGACTGAAAAGCATGTGGGATACTTCTGAAGGGAGGTAACAGGGAAAACCATAGTTTCCTTTTGACAGGGTTTTGGGAGGCGATTTTGGGAAAGCAGCTGTCTGTGCTGAGAAAGAAGGCCACAGGCTTCCACCACATCCTGATTTGTTGTCTTCTGGATCCCCTTTATCATGTCCTGGCTCTTTTACCCCAGACAAGAGTAGGGCTGAGGATTTAATCCACAGGCTTTTATGCTTAAGGAGAAGACAACAGAAGCATCTGCTTCTCTGAACTTTCTCAACAGGGTACCTGATTTGTAAGAGAAGGATCACATTTCAGGGCTGGGGGGAGAAAATACTTCAACTGTTCTTAACTTTTCAAGCCTTAATCCCCAAGAACTTTAGGAACTGCACAGAGACTCCCATGGCTGCACTGCAGACGATGCTGAGTGCTGCGACTGAGACCTCACCATTCCTTCCATTCACTAGGAAAGGCGGTATTAGCACCAGGGATGCTTAGAGGAGTACCCAAATGGTGTAAGTATCCTTAAAAACGCAACAGCACTCTCAGGAGAGATGGATTCAAAACGCTGTTCTGTTTTCTGGACTGTCAGCCAGTGTCCACAAGATTTTTTTTTGTTAAAGGAAGTTACAGGCAGCCCAGCAGTGAAGAGGGAGAGGCTTCTAGAATGCTTGAGGAAAGCAGGAATGCTGTTAACCTGCGATTCCTTTCCTTTTTAAGTACCTCTGTGGCAGGCAGGGCATGACCCACCAGAATTAACTACATGAGTTGAATCCTCTTAGTGACTGCATACATGGCAGAGGCCCGTATCAACAGGTTTTGATTACAGTACCACCTGCAACACCCAGACAGGCGACAAGCACGCTGCAGGTGTCAGTAAGATTCTGTATGCAGTAAACACACCCAGAAGACAACAATTATTCCAAATAAAAAAGGAACAGGTAAGTTAAACCCCCTCTATTCTGATTTGCCCACACACCTCTTCAGAGATTTACCGAGAGATTACTGGTAGTAACATTCCCCATGGTTACATCCGTTTCAGTATTTCAGTCTGTGGGGTGACTTATGCTTTGCCAGACTTTCTGCCTTATAGGAGCAGTATGATTTTAAGACCCTAAACACAGTACTTAAACAGGAATTGCCCACTGACTCTCAGAATCACCTGTGCAAAAGGAAAACTAAAAGCTGTATCGGTGCATAGTTAGAACAGCAGTATTTTGGAACACAGCTAAACAAAGTTAAAATGTATTCATAAGATAAAAAAGAAAAAAGAAGGAAGGCATTTCATTTGGCACTGTTTTTAATGAAAAAAAAAAAAACAAACTGTGGGTTTTGGGTGGTTCTGCATCATCTAAGTGTGTTTACAACACTGCAATCCTCGCAACCGCCCTGTGGCGCCACAGCCAGAAAATGGAAGTAACCAGACAGATCAAACTAGTTTCTCTACCTTTTTTTGTAGAAACCTACGACAATATACAAATCAAACAGCTAATCTCGGACCAAAACCAAAAAAACAATCAGGTTTCTGGCAAGAGATGTTTCACACCACGCACCCCAAAGCAGCTTGAACTCCTCTCTTTTGACACTCCTTGCCGCTATGGGCTGCTGCACGGAAACCTTTGTGTTATGAGCATTTGTAAATACTCCCTTCCCTCCAGTTACAGCTCTCTCATTCTGTAGAAGGCTGGAGGCACAGGGCAGCACACTGCGCTGACAACCGAGTGCCAACTTGTTAGTCACAGCAGTAGCAGGGCTAAGCTGCTAATCTTTCTACCTCCGATGGACAATGGGTTCTCCAAACGATTAAAGAACATTAAATGCAGCATTGTCTCCATGTGCTCTCTAACAGTCTTTTAGTAGCCAGAGGCCACCGGGTCTACTAAGTGACTGTGATACATCCCCAAAGTTAGCACTCTGTTCTGACAATCTAAACCCGAGAGGGAGAGACGTGTATAAAAAACCCACAAACCCCAACTACCTGCACTAACAATTTTTTATATAAACAAAATATTTAAACAAGGGTGAAGTGTCATGACAAAACTCAAGCTAATTGTTAAAGTTAATTATTACCTGAAGACTCCTCAGACGCCATCTCTCCCACACCTCTCCCTCTGCATCAGGAGGTGATTGCCAGGAAAACATAGTCCCATTTTGGGAACTAATCTCACAGACTCTTACAAAGATTTCTACTTCAATAACCTGCCCCAGCCCCTCTCCTCCTCTCAGGATTGAAGGATGGGTGTACTTCACCACAGCTGCAGTGGGAACTGTGCCCATCAACGGGTCAATCGCTTCACTCTTCCCAAGGCTCACAGGAGCCACACAGGGACCAGGCAGAGACCAACAGGTCAGGGAACGGCAGACACAGCGCAAAGGCCACTTGATCCAATACAAAATTACCACTTAAGGGAGTTCCCACTTCCCCCCTCTCAATTCATGTACCTTTTTCCTCCCTTCCCCATTCATACAGTTTGTTGGTACAAAGATTTGCTATTTATTTTTTGAGTACAGTCTTGTTGGAAAAGAGTATGAAAGATCAACTAACAGCAAATAGCTGCCCATAGGTGGTATGCTACCCTGGTGGTAGATACAGTAAAATTGCTTTTAATTACGTATTTTCAACAGATTCAGGTGTCCTACACTTCTGATAAATTTAAAAAGAAAAAAAGAAAAAAAAAAAGGGGAAGGCACTTGACAACACAGCTCAAGAGTTCACACTCTTAATCTGC
The DNA here is from genome assembly GCA_013400555.1 of Jacana jacana. Lineage (NCBI taxonomy): Eukaryota > Metazoa > Chordata > Aves > Charadriiformes > Jacanidae > Jacana > Jacana jacana. The sequence goes on from VZTM01032138.1 coordinate 165,365, forward strand.
AAGCTAAAATAGGAAGTCCTTGCAGTCTGGGTTAATAAGGACACATGCAACAGGCGACTGTCACTGTGGTTGAAAGGAAACTGAAGGACAAAGATTGCGGTTTTCATTCCAGCTAATGCTACTACAGCAAACAGAAACTTCTCTAAAGAAAAGGCTGAATACTTGAAAGAGTACTTCATTCCACTCAAACAAGAAAGAATTAAAAAACACAGATAAGTATTAATAGCAAGGAGGAAAGCATGCATTCTCTGGGGCTGCTCAGCCCTTTCCCGGAGGACAGCCTCACTGTTAGGTCAGTCATTATTTCGTCTGTGTCAGTGCTTAGGTAACACTGACTTACCCTTGGCTGAAGTCCAACAAAGGTATTCAGGCATACAGGGAGGCAAAGGATGACAAGCTGCCAGGAGGCGATGGGTTCTGGAGCTGCAGGGCAGAGCAGCTGACCTCCAGCCTCCTGCACTCTAGGAACATGCTGTTCTTTCCTCTGTAACCTGAACTGGGGCCAAACCACCTTGCCTTTCTGAGATCAATGGCACTGAGCGAGCAAAACAGTTTGCTGCTTGCTCAGAGGTTTGACTGTTAGCTTTAAATAATTATTGCCAGGCATGTTGAACCCTGGGGCTTCACAGTTTGTTGCAGAACCCCTCCTCTGCTCCTGAACCTAAGTTTTCCCTGCTTTTAGTGCTTGGGGGATGAAGAAATCTTTGATATGGAACACAGAGGCCTTTTTCCTCAAGGCAGTGCAAAGTCCTTGCATAGATACCTCTGGGCGGTTTCTGAAAGCCTCCTGATGGCTCAGCTCAGTCCTCACAAGTGGGTGCACCATTTTCATGCATGTTAGCACTAGCTTATTTAATGGTGTAAACCTTTAGGCTGACTAGCTTGGTCCCACACTTCACACAGCAAAAAGCAAGTTCCCACATCTTCTGCTGCCTGCGTAGGAACCGAGAAGAAAATTAACATCATACAACTGGGGCTTTACAGAGAACATATTTCCTCTGGCCTTATGTGGATGAAGTGAGGAATTACACCACATCAAAATAAATCAGATATAAAATAACACAGTATCCATAACATTTTCACTCCCGTTTATGGAGTATTTTGCATTATTAATCACCTTACATGTCACAGGCAGGTCGCTCTAAGCACAGAGAAATGGTTACAAGGCTCTCTGTAGAACTGCTCTCTCTGTAGAACTGCTGCAGAAGTACTCATGTTAGGGGGTCACAGTGACAACTGTCACTCTGGGGACATTACTGTCCCCCAACAAAAATTACAGCTGTCATAGTTGTGTGGGCACAGGAGCACGCCCACCCTAACCCATGTTGGGCCCTGTCCACTGGCTGAGCTTACCAAGGGTCCAAAAGGTGGACTGAGTTAACCCTCCGCCCCAAAGCAGATTAAAGAGTTTGGGCTCATGCCACCCTGCTCACTGAGCTGTGGAGGCTGGCAGAGGCTGGCAGCCGTGCTCTGCTGGCACTACCACATCCAGGGCTGGAAGCATGGCGGACACTTCTGCAACTGGGAAAATCATCTGGAGAAACCTGCCCTCCCTCAGGCCTCCTGCATTTCAGATGGCCACAGTGTGTTTTCCTGCTTTTCTTCAGTAGACCACGGTGCCACAGTGCTAAGCTGCTGCTGTAATCCACCTCAGAGCGAGTATTACATACTTATCACACCACAGCTCCTTGGACGAACAGGGTTAAAGCCGCTAGACGTACCACGAGTTGTCACAAGGCAGACCTGACTGTTAGATCAGCCCAGTCCTGCTTCTGATGCCTCATTTATGATTTCTCCCTCTTGCCCAGTTTTTCCACTAGCACTGTTCAAGTGTTTCAACTTCACAGCCAGTCAAGCTTCTCGATTCTCTCCAGTGGAAGTCTGGGGATCTAAGAGAAATGCCTCTGAGGTTTGTTCAGATGCACCAAAGCTGATCTAGGCTGTTACAGAGCCCCAAAGCTTACACTTGGTAGCTTTTTTCAGGCATTGTCTCAACCATTTATTAGACCAAGTACTTCCCAGAGCAGCAGGGCAATACTCTGCAACAGCCTTGGAGAAAGTAGCATAAAATATCTTTATAGCAACACCAATGAAAAAATAAAAAATGCTGGTAGCTCAAAGCTGTCAGACACAGGGAAAATGAGAAGGAATAGAAGGATTTTACCCAAACCAGAATCTGATGTGTATTACCTATTTGCATCTAATGAGTGGAACCAGGTTGGTCCCAAATTACCACCCAGGGCAGAGAGTCCTGGCTGATGCCTGAACCCCGGCAGCAAGGAGAAGGGGAGCGTGAGATCACAGGGAGAAGTAAGAAAGGTAAGAACCCACACTGCAGCCTCCCCCTCAGGTGAAATATTTTTAGAACTTCATCTCTGTGCACTTGTTTCCACAAAACTCGAAGGAAGTATCTCTGCAACCTCCACCCTTCCGTCAGGTTTAGCTGAAATGGGACAGTAGGATCAAAAGTTACTGGGGGCAAGGCCAGACAGCTAGCAACAATATAAGCCTTACTTCACAGGAAATCATTCTAAAGGTAGCAATATTGCTCCTTATTTCTCCACACTGTTTGCCATTCTGTGTGGTCAAATGGCTTTGCCTCTGAATGTTTTCAAGACTCAGGCTCCCTATTAAAGGGTCTCCCTGCACGAAGTCTCAGAGCACGTACGCTTTTGAGATGTCGTGTGAACCGCATGACCCAAAAAGGATTTCTTATTTTTAAACCGGGTCACGACTTCACTAACTTTCATATTCCCAGCTGACAAGAGCAGGGATCTCACAAACAGCAGGGACACCACAGCTTGAGAGCTTTCAGAGGCTGCTGTGCCAGCATTAGTGACCATCTCCAATGACAGAGCACTCTTCGCAAGTTACTCATGTTTGAGCAGTGCAGGAGCCCTGTGTCTCCTCGTTTCAGCAAGAAGGTGCTTTTCTACTGAACATTTATCATTTTCTTTTCCAAAGCTTTGTTTATAACCCAGCCACTGAGTTCTCACCAGACTGACTTTTACCACGCAAGGAACATGAGCAGGGGACTATTTTTAAATAAATACTTAAATTAAAAGAACTACTTTTAAAGAGCTACCTCAGCATCTCCTTTAACAGACTTCACAGTAGAAATGTGCCAACAGGGCACAAGATTGCCTTTACTTTAAACAGGCTGCCTCACAATGGAAATATGGAAATGACTGCTTAGTTTTCTCCAGGTTAATAAGAATTCATAGCGTTTACAGCAGATTTCATGCTTGCAGAGCAAGAGGTTTTTCATTCCAAAGAACAAAATAACCCCAACCCCCAACAACAACAAAACCCAACAAAACCCTCCAAAACACACTGCAGATTTTCATGCAGCCGAGGCCTCACTGATTCACTCTTGTCACTGAAAAGAGGCCACTTGTTGGGTGATGCATGGCAACAGCCTACACTAACCAAGAACATCGGGCCTGTTTGTTTATGGCAGGGGAAAGACTGGATTCAAAGAGTGGATTTTGAAACAGAAATATCATTACTGAGCAATGCTTTCCCAGGAGATGTACTCACAACTTGTGGATGCTGTGCAGTCAACACCAAATGTGTACTGAATCCTGCAGTATACTAAAAGTATACCTACTCTAGATGATAAGAGTTTGAAGGTGAGTCTATCCCTCAGTAGCATTTATTGGCAAACGAGAGTTTCAGAGAAGTTTTAGCCACAGAAATTAAATCAATTATACCAGAAAAATATGGGGATAGGATTGAGCTTCGGCAAACTCTGCAAAGTGTGTCCATGTTAGCAGGTGAGTAACTGGGAAGTCAATACATGAAACTTTAGGATCACCTTTGTGTATTCTGCCTAACAAACTTACCTAAGTCAAAGTCAGTTTGGAAGGAAGGCTGAGGAATGCCAGCCTGGGGTGTGTGAGCCTGCCTCTGAGGGTCATGTGCACAGAGGGAAGCACCAAACTTGGATATTGGGTTTGTGCTGACAATTTGCATGTTCACAGATTTCCAGTTCTACGTATAGCCTGGGATCGGTGTCATTCTAATGGTAATCTTCTGTACAGCACAGAACAGCTCAAAATTAACCTTCCCTTACTGAAATGTCAGAGCTCAGTCCATTATGCCCTTATGAAGGTCATCATAGGCAAAAGGATGTGGGCAGGTGGGAACACACCACCAGTGCTTCTCTCATTCATAGGCAGGTATTTCCCTACTTCAGGTAAAAAAAAAATAAATAGGAAAAAAACTTGTTCTCATATGCAAGTCTGCAAGGTAAAAGCACAGTACTTGTATATTGCTTAGATACTAGATTTAACAAAGAACAAGATAATATGAGACAAGGAAGGAAAGCCAAAAATAGGAGTCAGAAGGATATAAAGATCGGTAAGTTTTTGTTCAGAAACTGATACAGCGTAAGTGTGAGTCAGGAAAGCACTTGATATAGAACACCCCTTTGAACAACCCTCTCCTTCACTAATCCCCTTCTACAGATGCACAACAAAAGCCATATTTCCATGCCAAAACATGCATACAGTACCTCTTAATTCTCTAACATGCCAATCAGGAGCAAAGTGAAAAAAGGAAGACAAAGG
>VZTM01032138.1:173085-188170 GCA_013400555.1 Jacana jacana
AATCACTAATCAGGAGATGTCTCTCTGAGCTTGGGAAATCACTGTTCAGTTGTGCAATGCATCTGTTATTAAGACATACAACTCTGTTCTTGAACCTTTTATCCATCCAAAGTGGTTTTAGCATATCCATTTCCTATACATTTAGGAAATAAATCCAGTTCTCTTCTCATTCTACAAGTGCCAATCAGATGTTTTAAGCATTCTTTCGGTGAAAGATCACAACCTAGTGGTAGGAAAATGAAAGACCTGTTCTGCTTCTCGACTTGCCGGTCAAGACAAACTAGTATCATTCCAGTTACAACTGAAGTTTACTTCTGAACTGGTTACAAAAACTGAATGTTCAAGTAACTGGTAAATCGATAGAAAATATTAAAGGAGAAACAGTACAGTAAAGGCCTTTTTTTTTTTTTTCTTTAGGGCAACAGTATTGCTGTGAGCCCAAGGATATAAAGAAAAAGAAGGCTTGTAATGAGAGACTGCTTTTCTTAGACCCATTGACACAGCTGGAAAAAATGATCAAGTTTTCATGCTCAGAGTCTTTCTCACCTGAGACATTTTACAAGATACCTGATGAAAGGCCCCAGCTTAAAGCTTGACTTCTGGACACATCAGCTACATGAGCTGGTCTAATAAGACTTTACTTCTGCTGAGCTCCTCTGTTATGAGATGGAAAAAGGACAACAAAAGCTTCTGTGCTACAGGATCTGAGCCCTGTCTGGAAAAGGAAACCTGGGGAGCAGGAGAGCGGAATACACAGTTTTACTGCCCTTTTCTTAGCTTGTGACTTATCAGTCACACTGTCACTTGATGAGGGGGATGGGGACCTATATAATTATGCCACACCAAATGACTGCTTTTTTTTTTATAAGATCACAAAAGCTTCCCATAAATCTGCAGTCCTATAAACTGGGCTGAAAGAATAAACTCATACACCACAGCCAGAGAGCCACCAAATGATGACAGCTATTCACCTCGCTCTACTGATGAGGTTCTAATGAAGAGTCAACATCCTCAAATGAACGGTGTCAGTGAGACAGAAGCTGTGGGGTGGTGGATATTTTGTTTTGATGTTTTGGTTTTTTAAAATCATTATTACTAAGCATTCAGCAGAAAGAATCAGCAAGATAATATAAAATTATATAACAAATTGATATAGTAACTCATGTTCCTGATGCTCCAGGAAAGCAGCAGCACCAGCAACTGGGGAGTCATTCCGTAAGTAGAGCAGTCAGAAACAAGAACAAGGATAGTCCTGACCCTTCAGACTTAACACCCAATGTGCCAGTTTCTTGTGGTTGCCAGTACACAAGTCAAGCATAAATGGCAGACATGCAGGCTCTGAAAATGACATGGATCTCATTCATCCAGCCACCAAGGGGACTGAATGCCTGTGTTAGATTGGAGGTTTCCCAATTCTGAACTGTGAGAATTTGACAGAACTGCTATGAAAAAGAAATAAATAATTTTTAGACTTTAAAAAATCAATCCCAAAATAAACCCCAACTAGCCTAAAAGCCCCCGTAGCCTACTGGTAAGAGAAATAAAGTGGAACTCGTGATCTTCTGGCTAGTCCACTCCCAGGCTCCTGCAACAAGCATCTACAGCAAAGTACTAGTACCGCGGACGCTCTGTACCTGCATCTTCCTCTTGACAGTTTCGAAGGGGAAAGAAAGAGTCTGTGCCACACCAGCTGCAACACAGCCATTGATGAAGTTCTGCAGGGGAGTGAAATGAACTATGGGTTCTCGCCAGATTTTGTCCAGGTTGATGTAAACAAAGAACGAGCCTGCAGAAAACGGGACAGCACCTAGAAAGCAAACCAGACAGAAGGTTTGTATCAACGCACTGCACACTAAGAAAACAGAGCTGCTCATCACATAACCTAGAAAGATGGGGTGAGCTGCTGCCAGTTTACTGCTCCAACCTGATCAATATTTCGAAGAACTTTACTTTTTAGTCACTGGTTTACCACCAAACACCCATATTGTAGCACCTACGTGTACAGATAGGGGCATATATTTACATATTAGAGTGTGCATGTTGTCAGATTTATTAACTGCTTTAGTCTTGTGACAGGTCAGGTCTTTCTCCAGGTTATCTCTTTTGTGACAAGGTCTTTCTTCAGTCTGACCCAAGCCTAGCAGTTGTATAGAGTTGCCTCTTCAGTCAAGCTGATGAGGGGTACTTCTGTCCTCTTTTGCTTGTTTCATGCTCTCATCAATTTTACAGTGCGATTGTACAGTATTATTATGCATTTTTTATAATGTCATATTGTGAAAAAGGGGGCTAGAAGTACAAAAGCATTTTTTAAATGCTCTGGAAAGAAAATACATAATTCAAAAGTCATTTCACATAAAGAGAGACTATCACTAATCTTCACTTTTCACATCAGTTACACATTACTGCTCATACTGTTTTCACTGAACACCTTGGGGACACACTCTCAACACCTAGGAATTAGGAACACTGTGTGTATATATATTTTAAGAGCTAAACAGTGGAAATCTTGCATCCAAGCACAAAGAAGTAAAAGTGTACTATGTTGAACACTTAACCATATACAAAATGCTACACACTTGGTCATTAATTTGAAGCAATAAAGCTACAGCAGAGATAATCTGTATTGTTGTGCCCTGTAAATCTAAATACCTCCTACAGACAACATTACTGTTTGCTTTTGAAACCCCCTGAGCAGGCAAACACATCACACAGCTGCCATAAACAATGTGCAAGGAGGTCATTTTTCCTGGTTATTATTTTACCTAATATAGCTGGTGAAACGCCACGGTAGAGGGCAAGGAGTCCTTCTTGATGATAAATTTTGTAAAAAGCATGAAGAATTCCATTGTACGACGGCTCCAGTCGGTTCTGCACAATCAGCCGTGTTTTAATCACGTCAGTGGGGTAAGTCGCGACGGTTGCAACCATGCCAGCCAGACTGCCTGCCGTGATGGCTCTCCAGTGGGAAATGTGACCCAGCTCATCCGTGAAAAGTATAACAAGTCTAGAGGAAGCACATAAAAGAGGAACTGTTAATGAAGTACCAACAAAACACACGAAAAGTTAAGGCAGGTTATTCTTGATGTAATTGTTCTTCTGTACACAAGCCCCTTTAGCAGCGGGAGCTGAAACTTTAACGTGTATTTAATCCAAGACCTTACTATATATAACACCACAGAAGCATCAGAGCCTCGATGAAACAGAACACGGGCATACACGAGCCGAGTTCAAAAAACATGCCTAAGAAGCCAGAGAGATTTTGGGTAAATCCACACTACACAGAAGTGCAGAAATGCAAAAGTTATAGGTAACAACTAAGTCAGGGACTAGAATATACAACTCTGCAAATGCAATTTGTTTTGATTTTAGCGTTATGGAGCTAAAGTACTTCCAATACCTGAAAGAGCTGTTTGAGAGGCAGCTTGCATAGCTCCCCCTGCCATTTCCCAGCACAGGCCAAGCTCACATAGCTTGAGTTGTGGTACTGTGCTGGAGGTCCAGAGCACCAATTCAACAATGAAAAACATCTTCAAAGACACAGAGACAAATCATTCAAATGACTTACTTGTTTGCTGTGCAAGAGACTTTTAAAGTAATCTTTGACCACTGAATCCTCATTTGTATTTCCGCTTACAGGATGAAAATTGCCATGACTTAAAACATGTCTGCAAGAAATTCTCTGATGACCAGTCATCAGCTAGACATTGGTGCAACCCCTACAGTCAAAGTTATCATGTAAGAAGAAATACATAGATAAGATCATCACAGGCTGTTTGAGAGCAACTGAAGCTTCCTCTGTTGCTTATGTTGGTACAGAAAAGTCCACAGGGATACTTCTCTAGAGAAGACATGTCCAGGCACTATTATGCCCATGAGGTTAAGTCTGAATCTGAAATTTTGCAACTGAAGCACAGAGTTTTAAAGGCTATCCTTTGAAGGGCTTTTCTATGTAGGCAGGGCACTCCTACATCAGGCAGAGGTGTCATGGAGGCAGCAAGAAACAAGTAAGAGGACTTGAGTGGAGAATCTGAGCTGGAGGTAAAAAAAACCTTAATATTGTATTTTGGAAGCATTGACTAAACTGCCTACACAGCAGACCTACATTCAAACTATAAGGTGTTACCACATCCAGAACAAAATATTTTGCAAATACTTACAAGACACTGCTTGCTCAGTTGGTGCTTTTGTTACATGACTGTGCATTTTCTACTGCATGACAGATCCCTGCATCTACTTGTCTCGTGCCCTGGAGAGAGCCCGGAGCGGAGCGGAAAGGCCAGTCAAGCAGAAGTGAAAGGGCATAAACTTATTTTCCTGTCTGTCTTGTGCAGTCCCTAAAGCAACGCAGCCTGATTTTCCTGTGCGTGCAGAAATGCACAGGGAGGATGGTGGGGTGTCTCCAGGCACTACCCAGACAACATCTGAAACCACCACAGCCAGCCAGCGTCTGTGCACGGTGACCGCAGAGGGAGTGCAGAGTCAGCTGAACCCCCCCCTACCCCATCCAGCTCCCCCCGTGCCACAAGACCCGGGGCTGCTGACTGCCCTCAGGTCCCTCTGCAACTGGCATTACTGGGTAACATCTCTCTCTGTTTCCTGCCTTTATATACACCATTTCCCCACTTAAAATACATGAAAAAAAATCCCCAAATAATGTACCAACAAATACACGTAACCAGTTCTTATTTAATTTCCTGGTAGCCTACTTCCCCACTTGTAATTCTACAGAACACCCCATGCAAACTAGAGACTGTAATTCTACAGAACACCCCATGCAAACTAGAGACAACCTACAGCCTTGCAAAGGGAATACACCGGTTCAAGCTGAACAAACAATGAAGTTATTTTGCTCAAAATCAACTGGTTTATGCTGGTGCAACACACTGACTCTTTTTGGCACTTAATTAGATTTAAATCACTGTTTCTGTGCCCCACTGCCACTGTCCATCCCCTGTGCGGCCACTCTGCAGAAGGACACAACAAAGTTGCCTGACTCCTGGGTCGCTCCATCCAGGCTGAGCTGGGAGGACAACAATTCTTGCTGGGCAGGATGAACGACAAGCTCAGGGCCGGCTGCGCAGCACCCACCTGGGCGAGCAGCGAGCTAGCCAGGTTAGCCAGCCTGGCTGGTTTCTCCCCACCCCAGCAGGGCTCACCTACTGGAATAACCCATCGCCCAGTCGGGAGGAGACGTCAGGTGCATGCCGTGCACACAGCTGACCCGAGAGCGAGAAACCCAACCCTCCTGCTGGCAAAACACGCTGCTTCGAGCCAAGGGTCGGGCTGTCAGCGCTGAAAGGTACTGGCAGCAAAAGGGAATCCCAGGGAAGAGCCGGCGCGGGTGGGCAGAGCTCCGCGCTGACCCTGCCCCAGTCCTTCCAGTGTTTACCCGAATTTAAACGTCTGTGTTATTGTCGAAAGCAAGATCGTAAAACAAAATGATGTCCCATGTCGCCTTCAAACCCGATCGAATTTGCATAACAGCTGCCGCAAAACAGGGCAAAAGCTTTGCCCCACGATTTTGATGTTATTTTCTCTGATGCGGGCGATAGAAATACTTGAAACAAAATATAAATCAGCCAAATAAACTGGGTGCAAAGCCCAGATGTCACAGCCACATTTGCCGGTAGCACTGTAACTTCGCTTCTAAAGGAACGGGGCCGAGCAGAAGAGATGGTTGACTACCGACCCCTCGCCATTTACAGAACAGCTCTGACTTTCCAAGCACTTGCTGGCTTTTCACCAGGCCCTAAGAGCTGCTACGCGCCCAATTAACTAACTAAATGAAGTTAGCAAGCCAGGGTGCGTGTCTCTGGGGAGAGGGGCCGCGCAACCCGCTAGCCAGCCAGCAGAGAGTCACCGAAGAGCCCCTTCACCGGACCGAGCCCCCCACCCCGCTCCTCCCCTCTCGCAGCGGACACGGAGGACGGGAGCGGGAGCGCTGCCCTCCCCGCGGGGCCGCGTCCCGTCCCGGTGCCGGTCGCTTACCGGCGGGAGGCGGCGAGCTGCAGGGCGCTGTAGGGGAAGAGGCGCAGGCAGGCGGTGAGGTTACCCTTCCAGAGGGCCCGCAGGCCCTCGGCATGGCAGAGGCTCCTCCCGGCGCCGAGCANGAGGGGCGGTCCGCCCCGTCCCTGAGCCGCCCTGCGCGGCCTCCTCCGTGCGCCCCGGTTGGCAAGCGGGGAAGGCTGCTGCCACCGGAACCCTCCGGCAACTCCGGCGGGCCTGGAAGGCTCTGTGCAAAGGCAGCCGGCGCGGCGGGGAACCCAGAGCAGCCGGTGCTCCTGCTGGTGGCTGGATTAACCAAGTATACGCGATTTATAATAATAATAGCGGTTCTTAACCAGTCGCCTTAATTAATTAAGAATGCAGCTTTCTGAGAGGACGAAATCCCTGTAGCACTGCCCGGGGTTGAGAGACACAGGACTAACTTTTCTTCTAATACCGGGAAAACCGGCACTTTTAGAAGAGTCTAGTGTCTGATGGGCAGAGTTACGTGACGGCCAGCCGGGCGCGGTGACATTCCGGGCCTCAGTGTTTTCGAGCCTCGCCAGGTGCGGGGACAAGGAGCAGCAAGGCCTGGGCATTTGACCCGACCTGGCGAACAGGGTTATTTCATACCACGAACGGCACATTCAGTATAAATTAGAGAAGTTTGCTCTCCCGTGATGGCGATGGCCCAGACACCTCCTGGCCCCGGTGCTGGAGCCCTGAGGCCATCCTTCCCCCAGTGTCCCCTTCTGACTGTCCTCTGCTGGGAGGGCACAGCTTCCTGCTGATGGAATTCCTGTATAGCTTATATCAGTATCGGGATTAATACTGCTTTTTTAGTATTATTATTAATTGTTTAGTCTTACTCTATTTAATCTATTTACATTTCAACCCCCGTGTTTCTTTGTGTTCCCCGATTGCCCTTTCCTGGGTGGGCAGGGGTCATCGGGTGATAGAACGATAAATTGTTAAGGGTTTTCTCAAACCGTAGCGAGTACTAACCTGGGGCTCGTGAGGTGGTACAGTTGAGCTCTGAAGGGAGCCAAACGGAGCCCTTGCCTGTGTAACTCCTCTGACTGTGGTTCTGCTCACTTACGAGTTCGCAGTTTAGCGCTCCTCATCAGCACTCAAGAAACATACATCATCATTTCCCCCATTACCTGTTGGAAAGATTTTGTACAGTTGGCAAGTCAAAAAAGTGGATCCTTCATTGGGCATCGGGAAGGACGATTCCTTTTCTGAAACAGCATTAGCAGATGTATATCGGGAGCTAATTACTCCCATTACTCCCATAACTCCCATTATGATTGACATGCCTGAAGGACAGGATGCCATCCAGAGGGACCTGGACAGGCTCGATAAGTGGGGCCCATGTGAACCACACAGAATCACAGAATCATTCAGGTTGGAAAAGACCCTTGGGATCATCAAGTCCCACTATCAACCCCAGTCTGCCCATTGTCCAGTCTTAAGCCCACCCTGTTGCAGCTTGAAGCCNCAATGTGTGCTTGTAGCCCAAAAGGCCAACTTTACTCTAGGCTGCAGAAAAAGCAGTGTGGGCAGCAGGTCAAGGGAGGTGATTCTGCCCCTCTACTCTGCTCTGATGAGACCCCACCAGCTCTGCAGCCCTCAGCACAGGAAAGACATGGACTTGTTGGAGCAGGTCCAGATGAGGGTGTCACAGATGAAGGGGATGCACCTCACTCAAAAGAGAGAAGTAGCAATATGTTTCGTTGAGATAAAATAAGGATTTTGACAGAGTTCAGTAAATTCCCTGGCATTTAACAAAGCTTAACAGTGGTTTACCAAGGCTCAACAAGTTTGATGGGCAGGTTCATCTTATTGCATGGAAGAAAGATACAAAGGAAAATCGAGTTAGAATCAAGTTAGAATGATTCAATGGAGACAGGAGATGAAAGCTATGGAACACCTTCCTGTGGAGTCACAAGGTTCAAAGAGCACTCCCTTGCTTTCTAAACTCCTGATGGAGCTTAGGTGTGGCTAGGTCCAATCTTAGTCTCACACTTGGGCAATGGTTTATGCCTGATGGAAGAAATACAAGGACTGAGTAATACCATCCTTGAGTCACAAGGTTCAGAGTAGATTTCTACTTGGTTTCTAAACTCCTTACGGAGTGGAGGTAGGTCCAGTCTCAGGCTGGGACAACAGTTTATGTCTAATGGAATTGTCTATACAAAGTTTACAATAATTAATACCGAGTAGCTGCAAGGGCTAGTAACGTTTCATTAGTATTAACTCAGCATGTTATCAGTCACTTACTGGGGATCTGTTATGAGTAAGGGATCTCTCCTCCTTGGGCAAGGAAGGACATCTTAGTCTCAGGTGAGGGATCTCAAACCTTGAAAGATGTCCCTGCTCAAGGGGAGAGTCACCTGGCATGCAGACCACCTGCAATCCAGGGAGAGCTCAAACTGGGCTCATCCTGATGGTAATATTCATAGAGTGNTACCTGATGGTAATATTCATCCTGATGGTAATCCTGATGGTAATATTCATAGAGTGAAGTAGTTGGCTGCTAGTCAATAGTAATGTAGTATAGACTTGTTCTCTACTTCAGTTATCTTGCATTTTGGGCTTTGAAACCACCTTTTGAAATACCTGAAGGACTTTCACTCCCTAGTACGTGAGGCGGGAACTCTCGAGATTGCAGGTTCACCACAGGGCACAAGGCCTGTTGCTCCTTAGTCAGCCCAACCCAAAATACGGTTAGGGGTCAAGTGTACCTGTCGCACTCCACCCCATGACTACAGTCAGCTTACTTCATGTCACAGAGCGGCGGTACGGTCACCCCTTGCCCCTCTGCAATAAAGATTTGTCATACAATGTTGGCATGTGAGCAGATCCACAGTAAGCAAGCAGCTTTCAGTATAAAATAATATCACTGAGTACATATCGGTTTTGTACATTATTGGGTGATTTCACATGATGAACAATGAGTATTTGCTTCATTACATACCAAACCTGTACATGCACAATGATTATAGGAAATAAGCATAATATTATTAAAGCTAATAAAATTACAACTGGATGAAGCATTAGATTAAAATTTCCTGTTGCTGTTGACAATTCCTTTTCTGAAATAGCATTAAGAGAATGCTGTTCAGGGACTGATTAATTCCCATTTTCATACACAAAAAGAGATGGAATGTAAAGAGGAGTTTAAGTGCCCGCAAACCCCAAAAGGTGGCAGCTCACATAGCAAGGAAGGAGATGTGAGGAACTTCCACGCATCTACTTGCCATATAGTGTTTGCTCAGAGCCAAAAACTACTGCAAGCAAGTGCTGGTGGAAAAGTGTGGTGTTTGATGAGGATGGAGAGTGGTTTTCACATGAGCTTGAGTGACAAAGTGCCCTTGTAACAGCAACATAGGTGCATTCCCTTTGTCTTTAAAATGAAACCTATTTCCATGGTGATCAAATGCATCCATTGGTTCCTGTTGCCTTCCTGCACTGCTAGCCAAAAGTGCTCTTTCCTAGCTACTGAGTTCTGCTTCTGAAGGCCTGTGCGTTGATGCTGAAAGGGAGAGACTGAGGGAACAGGGAGAGACAGGGTTGTTAATAAGATTTACAAGGTCAATTAGTTTAGGCACTGTTGATGTGCTACCAGAGAAAAGGGGAAAAAAGGTATGGGGAGGGGAGAGAAGAAAATGGAAGGAGTCACAAGGAGTGACCAGGATCTATGGAGTGAGGAGACAACAGCTAGGAAGAAAGCAGTAGCAGTGACTTGCTCCAAAACGGGAGGTCTGCGTTGTTTCTTGCAATATATATATATATATACAAAAACAACAAACCAAAAACCCAAACAAAATAAAAATTGAAACCTTAATTAGTCTACATTCAGTACCTTTCTACAATGTATCCAACAAAAGAGTCTAAGAAGATGCCCCTTATCCCACCTTTGGCAAGAACGCTCTGCTGCTGATCTGGTAGAGTATTCCCAAATAAACAGAAGAGCTAAAAGACATCTCTCTGCTTGTCAGGAATCCAAGTATTTACAGCATTGTATTTCCTTGGTGGGAAGAAAGTATTTAATCACCAGGGAGGGTTAAAAACCTCAACTATTTAAAGGAAGAATTCTAAACAAGAATAAATGGTTATAAACTTGCTATACATGAATACTCCTTACAATCTGAAGACTTCTACCCATACAAAGGTGATGTTGCTTCTAGAGGTTTGCCTTTCTTGCTTGCCTGCACAAGACACCTCAGTTTAAGATTATACCTGAGCACAGGTTTTCCCCATCCCATCTTACTATTTCCATGGCTCATTTTTTCGGTTGAGTTTTTACACACTTGTTCCAGCTGATAAAATGAACCAGCAGATGAGCTCAGCCTTCCACAGCACAACCAAATCCATGGAAAAGATGGTGGTTGGTGTGAGTTTGTCTGTTATTATTTTTTCCTGTGTAAAGGGATTTGCCAAAGTACAACCAGTCGTTAAAAAAAAAAGAAAGGATGTCACCAGCAGGATCTAAGAGTATTAAAAGTGAATACTTTAAATTGCACCTTCTTTTCATAATTTCTGCTAGCCTAATCAAGTTTATATTGTTTATGTCTTAGTTTCCCATATCTCACAAGCTGTGACTGCAAACACAACCAGAACAAGCGAATCCTCTGAGGGAGTAGATTTTCTTTTGTCTCTTTTGTTATGCATAAAAAAATACATTTGATTTGTTTGTTTGTTTTTTAACTCTGCAAATAGTTTGGTCACTTCAGGATAACAGAGTTGTGGCTAACATCAGAATCAGGCACAGCACGGGAATCTGTCACACGCTATTTTTATTAGTAAAGGCGGTGTTGGAGCTTGCTGTCATGTCCTAAATTAAATTCCATTCTACTCCGACACTGTCTTCCTCAGACACATCAGTACCTAATAAGAATATACTTAAGGCCTCATGGGAAACTTTGTAGATTAGGGAGGGAGAATGAACAAAGCTGTCAGAGAATCCTCTTTTCTGCCCATGCCATCGCCGCATACGAGTTAGAAAAGCTCTAAATTTAGTGCTGCTCTGAGGTGTTCAGTTACCACTACTTTCTAGAACATTTGCTGGAGGGTCCTAGAGCACAGCATGCTCTTGGTCCAGTCTTTCCTTGGTGGGAGGAGGAGAACCCATTCCAGCAAGCAGTCAGGTTGTCCATATGACTGATAGTGGAAACGAGTGGATCAGCCCATGATAACCCAGGATATCTGTGACTGAGCCACAAACAGAACCTCATGCTCCCACTCCTCTGGCTTAGTCCCAAACGTGCCTTTCTGTACTGAGAGCGACTCGCAGTGCCCACTGGCTCTGTCAGTTGTAAAGCAGACTTTAGTAAAAGGAAGCAACCAAGAAACTTCTTCAGTCTCTGTGTCTATAATAAAAAGCTCATGCTAGAGTTAATGCCATTGATACACATTCAAAGCATAGCTCAGAAATGTTGTAACTGGATTACATTTAGAAGGATTGTGTATTCTGGACTTTCTGTATAAATTATTGTATATCCTCTGGCTGAACTGCTTATGTTCTGGAGAACTAATTCTCCTTACAGCCAAAATTTATCTGTTGGACTAAGAACTTTTTTCTTTTTTTTCTTTCTGAGGTAACCTTGTTGTAAATTAAACCTGCCATCATGCAGGCTGGTGGAAAGTCCTGTCAGGGAAGTTAAACATGTTAAAAAAAAAAAAAAAAGAAAAGAAAACACAATGAGGTACTTTTTAATTTTCCCTGAAAGAAATTTAAGTTCAACAAGTTGTCTGTGCAGCCAGCCAGTGGATGGCAGTATTCAACTCATCAGTCAGTTGTTTCTGGTTAGAAAGTGGTTGTGTAGGAGAGCTGCTCCTCGCTCAGTATCTAGTATCCCATCAGTACCTAATGAAAGAATATTTCAGCAGTCCACAAATTAGTTTCATGACTCAAACCTGCAGTGACAGCCATCTGCAATAAGCAAGGTTGTATCATTGCTACATCTGAAACAAAACTATGCAATTTTCCTAAATGCCTTGGAAAAGATCTTGGTGTTCTATTTCAAAATTAAATAAGACAGAGATTTTATTTTTTCTATAGACTGTGCAACCTAAAGGTAGGGAGATATATAGTCTCAGTACGGGAAGTCATCATAGCTTGTAAATTACTTGAGCAATATGTAACATGCATGTAACATTCCCTGGAATGGTGTTACCAAGCCACATGCAGAACCGTAGCCGTGATTCTTATTTGCACGTACGTAAACACACTTCATGCCCCAAGCTTCTTCCAACTATCTTCCTCTGCAGCCTCTTCCTGAAGATCCCAGAGAAAGCTTGCCTACCTGCACTGCTTGCCAGGTTTTCAATCAAACCCATTTGAAATGTAGTAAGTTACGATGTTGCAACCCGTAAGCACTCCCATGCATTAAAGGTGACTTACTTCAAATCCACTTTAGCTAAACTAAATAAACGGAGAATAAATAAGAGCTGGCTCCACACACTCTTTTGCACAGCTTTTCAAAGAAATCACGTGTCTCGTGCAGGCTGGGTTTCACCCTTCCCTGCTGTCCAGTTTTAAGAAGAAAGTTTTATTTTATAAGAGTAGAGCAAATCAGGGGTGTGCCCAATCTTTGTAGGTAACAGATGGGATAAAGCCTAGAAAATTGTATAGTATAACTATCCTGCAAGAGGGAGATGTGCCACTCCAGATCTCTTTCTAATCTCTCAGACAGTATACAAGATAGCTAATACTGGTCAAAATTGCATCTGTAAAAGAACTCCGTATGTTCTTGTTGCCTCGAGAAACATCAAATCCCCTTCTGAAGTAAGAGCTCATTCTCCCTTATTTTTTGTAGCAATACTTTCCATAGTTTTATTATTCAATGTGTAAAAGTGGATCATCCTTTTATCAGGTTTGGATGTGGCACTTTGAATTAATGTGACATGGCACTTCTCAACATGAGAACATTGCCAGAGTGATTTCCTTAACATCAGTTTTCCCTGTCTCCTTTGCCAGAGGAAATAGAACTCACTGTTCATTCAGAGGGTAACTCACCCCACTGCTCCAGCAACGTGCATGATCCTAGCAGGCAGGGTACTCTGCAATCACAAAAGCCCACAGTTTCCAGTTTCCCTGAAATACAAAATAATTGTATTTACGTATAATTTGCTTAATTACAGGTAAGAAACTGTGGGTTTTTTTCTTCAACTAGGAGGCATGGGGTGAGTTTTTTACCTATTTTTGTGTTAGTGCCTCTTCTACCTTCAAACCACAATTTTATCTTTTAAGGTAAAAACAACCAGAAACCAACGGCAGCATATAGTAGACTGCTAGAAAAACTTCCTAACACAAGGAGGACCAAGAACTGTGGAAAAGGCAAGTAGACCCCAGAAACATTTGCAGGTAAAAGTAGTATCTTTATTCTATCAAGCTGTAGAATTGAGAAAACACAGACATGCTTTTTGGTACACAAAGGTGTAACTGAAATAGCCTCCTACACTAAATATACCTATAACAATTGTTCTCACCTTGTAATTGCATACATAGCAATTAAACTATCTGAGTAAAGTGCTTGGAACACACCTCTGCCTGCAGCTCTAGCCCTGTGTGCATCCTATGATCATCGCCCATTGCAGTTACAACCCTACTACCATGAGGGAAGAAATAACGTGTCTGTTTTTAAGGGGGAGAAAGAATATCAAAGGTACCATGTTTTACAGTTGTGTTTGGATGATGGCAAGAGACAAAAAAAACCCAAACCTGAACAAGGGAGTTTTTGAGGGAATGACTGCCCTAAATTGAATTCCCTTGAGGACCTTAAAGGAAGAACAACCAAGTGCTGGGAAGTGTGGGCAGTACTTTCAACAGCGTGCTGGTGAGGTGCTGACAGCCTTGGGAGCTGCTCAGCGGTGGGGAGCTGACTGCCACATGGTTTCAAGCAACAGAGACACCATGTTTCTGTTGGTTAAACATAGACAAGGTAGTGCTAAAACAGAGAAAAGCTGATGTTAATCCTCATATGTACATCGCTCAGTGGCAGATCAAAGCTATCTCTGACACAGGACGAAGAACCTGATACTGCACCACACCACACCTCTGTAACTTGGCCTTCGCAGCACCCAAGCGAGGCAACTGCCAAGGAAGTCACTCTTTCTCCTGGGGAATTTTTAAAAGAACACACATACACAACGCTTACAGGCTGAAGCTGCCTGACAGCAGGCAGGCACCAGCCAAGGGTGGGCATGTGGGATGGCCAGGGGCCTCTGCCACATGGACCCTCAGGGCTGAAGAGCAAGGTGGGAAGCTGAGACCTGGGGAGCCACCACCATCTCCTGGGACTTGGCCTGGCCCTGCTTTGCCAATCATACAATCATAGAATGGTTTGGCTCGGAAAGGACATTAGAAATAATCTAGTCCAACCCCCCTGTCACAGGCAGGGACACCTCCCACTTAGACCTGGTTGCTCAAAGTCCCATCCAGCCTGGCCTTGAACACCTCCAGGGATGGGGCATCCACAACTTCTCTGGGCAACCTGTGCCTCATCACCCTCGTAGCAAAAAATTTCTTCCTGATATCGAATCTAAATCTACCCTCTTCCAGTTTGAAGACATTACCCCTCATCCTGTCACTGCATGCCCTTGGCCCACTCTATCTTTCCTCTAGGCCTCTTTCAGACACTGGAAGGCTGCTATATGGTCTTCTCAGAGTTTTCTCTTCTTCAGGCTGAACAACTCCAGCTCTATCAGCCTGTCTTCATAGGAGACATGCTCCAGCCCTCTGATCACCTTCATGGCCTCCTCTGGACCCGGTCTAACAGGTTTATGTCCTTATGTTGGTGGCCCCCAGGCTGGATCCAGCACTGCAGGTCTCACCAGAACTGAGCAGAAGGGGAGAATCCCCTATCTCAACCTGCTGCCCACGCTGCAGGATGGGGTTAGTTTTCTAGGCTGCCAGAGCACACTGCCGGCTCAATCGTTCCTCAAAAACATGCGTGAAATCCCCGACCAGGGCACAGCCGCGCCGCCGCGGGACACCCTTCCCCGGGGCTCTTGCCGCCACAAAATGGCCCCCGGCGGGCGCGAAGCCCCCCCAGACCCGGGGTCGAAGCGGGCAGCCGGGCCCAGCTCCGGG
>VZTM01032138.1:188279-232965 GCA_013400555.1 Jacana jacana
TCGGGCCCTGCCGCCGCCTCCGGGCGCTGGAGGAGGGAGGTGGGCGGCGGCTGGGCCCTGGCCGCGGGTCTCCTTCGAAGTGGTGGCAAGTGGGTTTAAAGGAGTCGGGCCGCTGTGGATGGTGCTAGCCAGACGGATGTGGCGTGCGGCTTTGGGGTTCATATCTTTGACGTTGGAAAGCATTAGAATATTGCAATAAAAATTGCTCGAGAGCTGGAGAAAGTGCCTCACAATAAGAGACTGAGAGGGCTCTCAAAGAGCTCAGGCTGTGTATTTTATGTAAGAAAAATGACTGAGAGGCAGCTGGATTATACTATGTGAGAGGGGAAAAAAATAGGAGGTGGTTGAGGCCCCTTCTCTGGGATCCTCAAGGTGAGACTTGAAGAGGCCCTGGGCAGCCTGGACTAGTTGGGGGTGTCCCTGCTGACTGCGGGGAGGTCGGACTAAATAACCCTAGAGGTCCCTTATGGCCTGGACCATTCTGTGGAAACCCACAAACCCACCTAAGTGCTTAAAGGATGTGAAACTAATAGGGGAAGGCTTAAGAGAAATCAACATCTGGAAGTGATTTCGGTTTCCAATGGCAAATGAGTTTGTTCAAATGGAACGGACTGCCTGTGGGAAGTGGCCGGTTTTCATATTGTTGTGTTTTAAAACCAGAGCCAGGTGCCTTCCTGGAAGAGGTGCTGCAGCCGAATATGGTTAGCACAGGCCGGAGTAAGTGAGCCCATAGCCTGTTGTAGTCCTGATCAGCTTGAATCTCTTCTAAAATTCTGTATTATTTTAGGCCCCAGAGACATAGGAAGTTGCCGAATTTCACAAGAATTCCTCAGCAGAGCTGGGAATTGGTCACAGATCTGTAGAGTCCCAGGTCAGTATCTTGGTTCCTTTTTTTACATTTATACACTTTTTCTTTTTTAATTTGGAGCATCTATCAGGGTCATTAAAACATGTGATCCCAGAAGAAAGGCATGCAGCTAGCAAAGGACAGTTCAGGCCGTAGTTATCGTTCTAAACCCTAGTGCAAGGGCAAATGTGTTCCTGATGTTATAAGCAGGACAGAATGGCTAAAAGGAAATAACAGTGTGGTAAAGGGGTTCAGTCAGATTCCTTGTGATTTGTCAATTGGAGCAGTTAAAACCTAAAGATAATAGTTTATTAATATGTCAGGGTTGATTCCAAAGGGCTGTGCTGTCGAGTAGCAAGCCAGTGGATAACTCTGTGCTTTGTATCCAGTTATGTGTTAAGAAATACATTTCTAATGCTTGAAGAGCTCCTGGCTGTGATGAAGAGTGGGGAAGAGCAAGGGTAATGGTCTGCATAGGCTATTATACCTTACTCTGCTCTAAAAAGAGACAGACTTTCGGGCTTACTTTTAGGTGTTTTACTGCAGTAGTAGAAATATGGTTGCAGCCATGATGGTGTAAGGATGTAAGTGAAGAAAGATTTGTAAGGGCAGCATAAAATCAGTTGGTTTAACAGAAGATGGACTTACAAAATGGAACAAGTGTTTGGGTACACCAGCTCTTCTTCAGGCTTGACTTTGATGTCTCTAAAGGTTTCAGTAGCGTTGTTCTGGGTGTTTTAACCAGCTGCATCTCAAATCTTAGCGTGATGGAAAAAGTGTAGTTGATATTAAGATTATAGGGAGCTTTAGGAAGCTCTTTATCTTAATGCATGGCTGCTGGAGAGGATTCTAGAGGCTATTTGCTTTTTCAATTTTCTAGTAAATACTTGAGTGTATCTGCCTTGCTTACAGGAGATGCGAAAGGTGTGTCTGTGTATATACACAGCTGTATTCAGAGATTGTGAGATATTCAGCCTTGCCTGACAAAGTTGTGGTTAATTCTGAGTGTATTTGGCAGCAATTCAGTGCTGCAGTCCGTGCTGTAGCTATTGGTTCCAGAGATTCTTATTTGTTGTGGGTTTTTTTGGTTGGTTTGTTTTGGTTTTTTTTATTTTTTTGTTTTTTTTTTTTTTTTTAATTACACTAGCTTTTTCTTCAATAAATCTGTATTTCTGTACTTCAGCATTCTGGAAACCTTCTTTACCAGACAGCATCTTGCACTGCACTTGTCTTACTTCTATAGAGATTGAAGGCAAATAGGCATTCCTCAAGTAACAGTAATACAGATTTATAGATTTTAACTTGTGACAATCTTCTTAGTTACTTTTTTTGATGTTGCTTCAGTGGAAGCTTTTATGTGGTGCTATCGCAGTTCTCTGTGTGTATGTATCATTTACCCCCCCCCATTCCCTTTGGTTTAGTCTGTATTTATGTTAGTGTAGCAAAAAACATAGGTGGCAAAAAAAGAAAGAAAAATGTAGCATTTGGACAGTATTAAAATATGCTAACCTTTATTTGTTACTAGCTGCTGAGATTTTGTGGAAGAAACTATCACAGATGGTGGTTTGCCAACCTCTGCTCTTTTTCCCTTGAGGGTAGACCTGAGAAGTCCTTGCTAACCAGTGGACACCTTTCTGTAAACTTTGTGAACGCTTAAGCATGGGGGGGTGGGGTGGTAAAAAAATACTGTGGTTGTCCTGTTTGTGCTGGGTATAGAGATACTGATAATTTGAATTTCACATATCTGAACTGAAGCCCTTTAACCAAAACCTGTCATTTTACTGTTTTGATTTCCTGAAATGTTGGTGTGGGTAAGCTAAAAGTTGTAAATGTTTTCGTTGTGGTTGGTGCTTAAAGTGGGAGGCAGACTCAGGAGGTGGTGAGAGTCTTTGAAAGATACTTGTTTTCTTACTCATAAGCATGAGATGGGTGCAGCAGCCATCCCCGTTTAGGGGGTTCATGGCTAGTAAAGGGTGCCCTTTTTCTCCTCTGTACATTTTTGCTTAAGTATG
Organism: Jacana jacana; assembly: GCA_013400555.1. NCBI lineage: Eukaryota > Metazoa > Chordata > Aves > Charadriiformes > Jacanidae > Jacana > Jacana jacana. The sequence goes on from VZTM01032138.1 coordinate 191,139, forward strand.
TTGAGATGAATCCATTTAAGAGCCATGCTTAGCGTGTTATTATAACAGAAAGCTTGCAGTCTCTAAGCTTAAGTTCAGCAACCTAATAGTTTACCTACGGAAGTACTTATTAGGGTATATCCCATTTTGGTGTTTTTCCCAGCAGATAGTTTCTAAACTGTGCCTTTAAAATATATGTCTATGCTGGAAATAAAACTTTGTCTTATTTTGTCAGTGTAGGTAGACGTTAATGCAATTTGCTTGAGTTGTATTTTATTTTAATGTGCTCAGATCTGGGCATTTGAAGCTTTTTAAAGGAAGCACACATCAACAGAATGAATCCGTTTTTAAGTAAGCAAGCATTTGATATAGAAGATGTTGCTTTGAGAGTCAGTCAACTCTAATTTTGGCAGAACTGCACAAATCCTGCAGCTAGGAATGCTCTGCTGAACATACCGATCTTTGAGTCCCCAGAAGAGCATGCCAGGAACGGTTTTGGCCAAAGCTACAGTGTCAGATTGTGAGCCCCTGATGTCACAGCAGGAGGAAACATTTGGGAGTGGGGTGTTTGATCTTGACTGACAACCAAGTGGGAACTTCAGAAGAGAGATTCTACTATGCCAGGGTAGAGACAGACTTTCTCATGAGCGTGGTAGTATTTGGTAGACATCTGGGGTCTCTCATTTGCTGAGCAGGTTGTCTGTGTTTGTATAAATACAGGGCAAACTGGGCTGCTAAGTCTGATTCTGCTTCTTCTGTGACAGGTGACTTTTGACACTACTGGTCATTTTAGTGAAGGAGCCATAAGAAAGAGAAGCCTGGAGAGACTAAAGCTGCAAGAACAGGAGCACGTTCCAAAAAGGGGGGAAAAAAAAAAAGACAGGGGGTTGAAAGGTGAGAGTATATTTTTAAGAGGATGTCCCATTTTCTTGAGATTTGTTACCCTACCTCATATCAAGTAAAGTCCATGAAGAGAAGCTAATGTAAAAATACAGGCTTTGAGGAAGCAGGAGTCAGAGAACTTGAAGCAGTACTATGTAGTTTTTAATTTATGTGGTACTGTTGGAAAGAAAGGCATCATGATAATTCTGGGTGCAAGGCATCAGGTGGAAGGCTGTGGGTAATGAGAAAGATTGGACTAGAGACATACTGAGGTCCCTTTCAGATTGGATTATGCTCTGATTGTGTGGGCCTGGAGTAAATGGAGAGCTGTTGCTCTCAAATTGCTCTGAGGCTTGATTGCTTAAGATTTTGCATGTGGGCGTGCTGTATTGATCTATGCTGCAACATCACAAATGAATGTCTTTATGCCCTGAAGTAAATCTAATGTGACATACATTTTTAGGTGCCTCCCACTAGACTGGAAGGTCCAAAGCTAGAGATGATCACTTTTCTGCCTTTCCCACTATCCCTTTATACATACCATTTTTTCATTGTTGTTATCTTTAGGGCAGCACTCTTAAATTTTGTATATAAGTAGTAGTAGTGTATAGATAGTGTCCTAAACTGTCATGAGTAATTAATCAGGTTACATGCTTTAATATCTTAAAAAACCCTCCAATGTTTAGCATGTGGAGCATAGCAACTCTAATGCTAGGTCTCTGAAGGGACTGCTATGCTCCCATTGTCAATACCTTTTTATTCAAATACTTTGAATAACCCCCAACTTTTAAACTCTTTAAAGTTGCTTAATAGGTAAAGCAAAAGCCATGTGTGCAAGCAAAGCCATAGAAGGAATTCATTCACCACTTCCTGTTGGCAGGCAGGTGTTCAGCTCTCCCCAGGAAAGCAGGGCTTCCCCCAATGTGTAACGGTGACTTGGGAAGACAAATGCCATCATCCTGAACATCCCCAGCTTTTATTGCTGAGCATGGCATCATATGGCATGGAATATCCCTTTGGTCAGCTGTCCCAGCTGTGTCCCCTCCCAACTCCTTTTGTACCCCCAGCCCTCACTGATGGGGTGGTGTGAGGAGCAGAAAAGGCCTTGAGTGCGTGTGAGCACCGCTCAGCAGTAATGAAAACATCCCTCTGTCATCAACACTGTTTTCAGCACAAATCCAATCTGTGGTCCCAGACTAGCTATTGTGAAGAAAATTAATTCTACCCCAGCCAAAACCAGCACACAGCTTCAACTTCAGTTTTTTTGAACAGTGGAAAAAAGTCTTGTAGTATCTCTTAAATGGGACCCTTATGCTAATCTGTAGGGGAGATTAGGTAATTTAAGAAGTAGATCCAAATTATCAGTCTCTAATTGTGTCCTTGGAGACAAATGATGATGTGGCTCTTTGAAAACCTGGGAATACAAAGCATTGGAAGAGAGCAAGAACTTTCTAAACATGTCACTTGGATGCATGTCATCTCTGTGCCACGTTTTGGTTTTTTTTTCCTTAAATGTTATTCTAACAAACAAGATTTCTTGTTAGCCACATGCAGATTCTTGGCAACTGGTTGTTTCTTTTTAGCATTTCAAAGAGTTGCATCTAATTCCCCGGGACTCAAAATATCAAACAAGTGTTGTCTAAATTGTCCCATATTGATAATTACCTAGAAAAAGACGTGGTGATGAAAAGAAGTTCAAGAGAGAAAAAAGGAAGCTAAGCTGGAGAGGAGAGAAGAGAGGCAGATAGATGGAGATGAGAAACATCCCCCAAAGCAGCGGAAGGTACCAGCTGAAGAGCAGCAGTGGCCAGAGAATATGCCTGAATGGGAAGAAAGGAAATCCCTGCTAGCTCAGAGAAGAGTGGAGTCTGTCAGACTGCTTACAGTGCTGTTAAACCGTGTGAAAGTAAGACTATTTTAAAACATATTTTAAGTTTTGAAGGGTATTTATTCGAGCCTGAATAATTCACTGGACATTTGATGTCTTGATGCTATTCAGAAGAATGCCTTGGCACTGACCTGATACTGAGAAGGCCTGAGGTTAAATGGCTGGTGACAGTGGGCTCACAGCTTGCCCTGGGAGCAAAGGTAGCGTGTTTCCACCCAGAAACTTTGCCTTTGATGCTTGTCTGAGGCCTTGTCGTTCCTGAGTAGAAACAGGGCTGGAAGGGCTGTATTGGCTCTGTTAGGTTTGGTCCAGTACTTCAAACGAGGAGTTTCAGGGTGGGGACACAAACGATGCTGTCTCTGCTTGCTTTGGCCTCAGGTCTGCAGGAGACAGAATTAAATTGGCACAGATTATACCTGTTGCATTTCTAGTAGCCTCTCTTTTGTGGCCAACACTAAGCTATCAGTTTTGTCTCAGTTTGATTCAGCTTTTTGTGTTATGAAAGTCAGCAGAGGGATGATAAAAATTTGAGTTCTTTGCACATAGATCAGTAATTGGAGGTTTATTTTTAAATTTTAAATGAAAGCAGGGGGTTTCATTTCTCAGGAGATCTTCCATGGCTTTGTCTCCAGTGTTTGCCAAGTGCAAATTTGCTTGCAGCTTTTAACAAGTGTATGATTTCCCTAATCCTTCACGATAAAGATTTCTAAAGGACTGTAATTTCCTAAGAGTTGAAGTCAAACCCTTGCCATTCTGCATGGCATCTGCCCCATAGCATCTGACATGGCCTTCTTAGTTACGAAGGTGATGTGTTTAAAACTTCTATTTTCATGGTTTTTCTTGGAAGGCATTAGATCAGTTGTATTTGGACTCATTTAAAACAATGTATAACAAAGCAATTTATTCTAAATAAAATATTCAGTCTATAAAAGTGTAATAATTTTCCTCTTGCATGCAGTGCTAGTTGTGATGCTGTGATCAAACAACAAAAACATTTTCATCTGTCTGCAACTGCATAAGAATTATTTGAAAGGTCTGTTGTTTAATCAAGAATGCAACTTTCTGAGATGACCAAATCCCTGTAGTACTAACTTGGGAATAGTGAGGCTGTTCGGTGAGCTCTGAACTGAACCAAAATCATCCCTTGCCTGTATAACTTCTCTGACTCTGGTTCTGCTCACTTAGGAGTTTGCAGTCTAGTGCTCTTTATAGCACTCAATAAATGTATGTAATCACTTCCCTGATGTGTTTTATTTGAAGGGTTTTGTGCAGTCAGCAAGTCAAGAAGTGGATCCTTCGTTGGGTGTAAGGAAGCGTGATTCCCGTTCTGAAACCGCGTTAAAAGGCGTACATCGGGAGCTGGTTAGCTCCTGCTTTCATGCACGCAAAGAGGTGGAACATAAGCAGGAGTTTAAGTGCCCGCAAACCCCAAAAGGTGGCAGCTCACATAGCAAGGAAGGAGATGTGAGGAACTTCCACGCATCTACTTGCCATATAGTCAGGACGATTGTAAACGATCCTTCTCCAGCCCCGAGCTCTGACGCGCTGCCCAGCAGAGACACCAACAACCCCTTTGGCCGTGGACCTTTACTGATCACCGTTACACGGGACGGCAGGGTCATCAGATCTCTCGATGGAAGGGACAGCCCAGCACCGGATGTGGTTCCCCCAGAGACCGTGTCTGATGAAAACGGTTGCAAAAAGTCAAAGGTTTACGAGACTGATGAGTTCATCCATTATTTACTGAACTACTATCAGACACCAGGCTACGCGCGTGTTTGCTCAGAGCCAAAAACCACTGCAAGCAAGTGCTGGTGGAAGAGAGTGGTGTCTGATGAGGATAGTGGTTTTGACATCAGCTTGACTAACAAACTGGGGCAGCACTTCAAAGAAGTGAGTCCTGGACAAAGCCTCAGCAAGAGAAATTGTAATCACGATGATAACTGTAGACTGGTGATCACTGTTGGGCAGCTTGAGGCATCAGAGACGCTGTTAGAAAACAAGACCCATGGAGGTAGGTTTGCAAAAGAGCTGCAAGTACAGAGGAATGACTCGCTGACTGTCTATAGCTCACCACTTGCTGGACGGAATCATTCTGTGGATTGCACTGCTGTTAGTCGTGGTGAGGAATTCAGGCAAGAGGATGGTAGCCATGAGGGCACTGTACCGTGCAAGACATTGGGACCTGCTTGCAGATTAAAGGATTTGTTGGAAGACATCAAAGATTACGAGTGCTTTGAAGAGGAACGTAGCAGCTTCATGAAGAGGCCACAACGCAGGCGTGAAGAGATTTACACCAATTATAATAAAGGGAGCTTGCCAGGCAGAGCCAGGGAGAGGGAATTACTGGTATACCTTGAAAATGTAACCCTGGAAGGTCAGGAGAAGGAAAGCAGCAAATGTAGCTTCTGTTTGAATTCTGTCTATGAAGGCTTAGGAAGGCGATGTGAACACAAGCTAAAAAAGTCGTGCAAGAGGTCTAGTAGTAAATTAAGACATGAAGGATGGAAAAGTGAGAGGCAATCCAGAGAAGAGGAGAGAAATGCTCCCAAAATGAAGAAAAAGCAAAAAAAGGTTTCTCCTAATCTTTTATCTGATGAATGTGGCTTTTCAGAGACAGACACTTGTGTGCAGCTAGAGTCGCTCAGAAAGATACAAAGAAAATGTAAGAAAATGCTCCACAACAAAGTGAAATTAAAGACACTTCACACTGCTATGACAGTACCAGATGTTCCCCCCCATGGTGGCTCACCACTGCAGGAGACCCTCCAGAGGACAGGTAAGAAAGAGGGACAGCAGAACTAAGGTGACTGGATTTGACAGGTCTCTGGCGGGTGAGGTTAATTGCCACAGTTCTTACAGTGATGAATGGTAAGTGTATTTAAAAAGTATAAAGGTGATATAAAAAGAGTGTGACTTCTCTGCAGTTGAAGGTTTGTTGAGTTGAGCTCAGACCCACTCTGCGCAGCTGCAGTTGAAGAGTAGTATTTGTCTGCTTAATTGTATAGCAAAGCATCTGTCACGGGCATTAGCAAGTGGGTGGTTATTCTGTTAGCAACAACATCCATGCTAACAACTCAACATGCTTTAGACAGCTAAAACGTTGTTAGGCAGCTCAGTATGAGGTACATCTGGGTGGGAAGTACTGTCTGAAGTTAGTGAGTTTATACACATGTAGTTAGCTGACCTCCCCAGGATTGCTACATTTCTGGCTGTTCCAGCCCTTTCACAGTTTACCATGCTTTCAGTTTGTTGGTGGATACCTTGCAGCTACCTCCCCATACCCTTTCTCTCCCTACCTCCCCAACAAACTCATTTCACGTAACTTTTTCGTGTACTTGTCTATAGGAGATGAGAAGAAATTAATGAAGAGAAGAGAGATGGATGCAGATGTCAGAGGATGCCCTCTGTTTCCTCTTGAGGTAATTCAGACAAACCCCTGCTCAGATACTTTCTGTGGAGCAGAGCCCAGAAGAGGATGCTGAACAGCTACTATGTAATGGCTCTTAAGTTTTTATATAGAAGTGGGAGAAGAAAGCCCTTTGACCATTGAAAGGTATATGAAATATGGGGGGGGGGATTGGTTTTTTGTTTTTTCTTCAGAAATTCCTTTGGCTAGAATATTTAACTGGTGTAGTGAGCCACAAAACCAGAATCTGTGTTTGCCTCTTGGATTACAGAGGACCAAAACTTTCCCCAGGTGTAGACAAGCTTTCGTGGACCGGTTGCTAAGAACTGGAAAGGTACAGATTGAGATCTCGAAGCGTTATACTGTGATTAAATGTAGGGAACCATGTCAATAATCAAAGTTGCAGTGTTTAGTAATAATGAGTCATTGGAAAAAAACCCCATAGCTACATAAATCCTAGAGCAAGCATATGAAGTACCCTCTTAATGAGGTTGTTTAAATGATGAGTCTGGAAGGTGTGGGTGATATTTATACTCAATTGTGTGAAATAATAGGAAAAAATCCTATCTTCTGTAAAACCCACACTGGAAAAATGTTTATTTTCCATTTCAAATTGTGGAGGTGTTTCTGATAACTTGCTGGTCTTTGGGAGGATGGATTTCACTGAACTTGTGCTGGCTGTAGCACTTGTGGGAACCTGGATGATTGTCTGAGCAAAGCTCTGAATGTTAGATGGTGAAAGGGCAATGCTTGTCAGCGTATTGACAGTCCCCATCCGTATGCAGGCTAAAAATTTATTCACACTATTTCAAAATGTGCCCTTCTGAAGGCACATGCAGTGAGAGAGCTACTAGATATGGGTTTCCTGATGAACAATTTCCAGAGGAATTGTCTGATGTTGTCAGATTTGTGCTGCATGTAGGCAAAAACGTGAAAACGCAGTTTAGGAGCTTGAGTTATATCCATATTTATTCAGCTGCCTGTATTTAGCAGGCAGCAACGATTGCTTTCAGGCAAAGTCCCTTAGCAAGATGTAGAGGACCAGTTCTAAGTTCAATACACTGATTTGTCCAGCTTTCGTTGTAGTATGCTTTATTTATTACATGTCAATATACTAAGTTAACGTGATGATGTTGCCTTCATTACATAGAATCCTACCCATGTTTGTAACTTCTGCTCTAATAAACAGTAATAAAAAAGTAATAAGGTAATTGTTCATGGTAGGTAGGTCTCCTCCCATGTTCAATACCGGCAATTCCTACAGGCTTCTAAGCCAGGTTTTATCAATTGTCTCTCTTCACACCTTCAGATGTTGAGTGCCTTTTCAGGGTCATGAATGACAAATGGTTGCTACTCAAAGTACTGTTGATCTATTACTCTTATCTAAAAATATCTTATTTTCTTGACATAAATATTTTCTGACTATTTTGGAGAACCGTTATGCCCCTCATAAATGTCCTTTTTAGAATTTTACAGTTATAATGAAGATCAATTATTGCATTTGTTGACCATGTGAAGTATTTCAGTTGCACTGATAGAACATACCAAGGGTGGATTTTCTATACATGTATTTCTATATGTTTTTTCTATCCGCTATTTTTGTGGATTAAAAATGGCAAACCTTCCTCCTCTGTCAGTCTATATGGACAGTTCTTGTACATAATTATCCATTTCCCTGGAGATGCTCAAGGTGAGGCTCGACAAGGCCCTGGGCAACCTGGTCTAGTTGGGGGTGTCCCCGCTGACTGCGGGGAGGTTGGACTTAGATGACCCTCGAGGTCCCTTCTGGCCTGGACCATTCTGATTTCCCATGAGACAGGCCTTTCAATTACAGGTGAGGAAGTATTTCTTTCTGTTAATCTGGGGGAGCAGGATTTAAATTGGGTCTAAATTTCTGGTGTTTTATTGACATGTCACAATATTCAGTAACAAATAAATACACCAGTTCTGTAATTGCTTCTTGCATTTACCTATATTGATTGAAACCGATAAAGGAACTCCTCTATCTCCAAGTCCTTATTCCATCTAAAAGATTGTTAGTAAATAAAACAAGTGTGTGCTTTAAAATGTGAGACACCATTGTGATCTTCATACTGAAACAAGAGCTTTTGTGTTTCCTATTTGTTTTCAGGTGGCATTATACAGAACCTGGTTTGAGCCTTTTTAATATTAATTCCTTCCTTTTCCTATCAACATGCTTAATTTGAGCCCCATCCTTTCATGCACTGGACTGTTTGGTATAATCTTGTTTATTTTCCTAATCTTCAAAGATATGTCTAACAGTTTGCTTTAAAACTTTTCAAATAGCTTTGTAGATGAAATTTCAGTAGTTAGAGGAATAAGTGTTGCATCTCAAGTATGAAACTCACAGAATGTTTAGACAATGGGAGCATTAAGCAGGTGAGAAGATGCATCAAAAGCAGCATTTTTCTAGTTCAGCAATGGGAATGTGTAACATTGCTGGAAGAATTTCACACCTCGCAGTTTGAGCCTGGCGCGTGCTTTGGTACAAGGCTGCTGTTTCAAGAGGTTGGGTCTTTTTATGGAAATGCTGTTTACTCTGACACTTCTGAAGTAGTGCCCTGAGACTGCAGGACTTGCAATCAAATCTGAGGTTGGTGTGAAGCTAATGAAAATGCCTGGTGACAGAGCTAGAGAGAACAGAAGTCTTCTCGGGGGAGCTGTCTGAACTAAGCTTGTTATTTGAAATACACGGCCAGTTGGTTGCACCCTGTGCTGAGTCAAAATCCTACAGGCTGTTTTTAAAGCAGAAATACACAATGCCCCTTATTATATCAGTCCATCTGCTTGAAATACAAGAATACAGCCATTATGGTATAATGCCCTTTCTTCTTAATCCAGAGATTCCAGGCAAGGCGTAGAAATGCCTCGCCTTTTGTAAAGCGCCTTACATAACTCTTGACACAAGCAGTCATTACTGAACTTTATTTTTTTCCACTGAAACAGCATGAAGTAAGAGTTAATAAAGACGATGAAGGGCACGTGGAGTCCAGACAATAGACTACCTGAATTGTTCTGGCACGCTGTCAGCTGCTTTGTACTTGTTGGAAATGAGATGCTACTCAATTGTTTTGATTTGCCCTAGTGCTCCTCACGCACGCCTTGGTGACACACACACACACACACACACACACACAAGCAATGGGTGTTCAGACACTTCAGCGGGGGGAGGTCGCTGACAGTCTCTGCTCTTGGTTGGTCCTTGCCTCCTGCTTGGCTATGTACAATCTGTCGAGGTACCTGGTGTAGTTCTTCTTGCTTAGTCATTGCAGCCAGTCACTCTTGGCAGAAGGGATCAAGTTGCAATGAACGGAGTGAAAAAGAAACCAAAACTCATCCATCTTCTCCAGCACTTTAGAAGAAAATAAAATCCATGCATGCTGCTTCGTGAAACCACTGCTTTTGTGGCTCACTTCTTCCCCTTTCACAGTAAATTCTCATTGCTTTCTCTGGAAATGCAGTGTTATCCAAGTGTAGGACTTCCTTCCTAAGACACACAGATGCTTAACATGAAGCTTTGCCTTGTGTTACTGCCAGTTTTCTGGGTAGTTTTTAGTTCTTATTCTTTGTGGTGCCTCATGTTGTAACGTAGAGATTAATATTTAAAATAGTGTTAGTTCCTCAGGATACGTTGCAAACGAACCTAAGAGTCAGGTGGTTGAGTCCACTGAAGGGTAAGGTACAGCCCAGCCTAGTCCTATTACACAACAGCCCTCCAAAGCTCCAGCTTTTGCTCAGTTTTCACAATTACTTGTGCCTTATTATGCTTAACTGTGTTTTTGTAACAACAAAGCATATTCTACAACATGAACATGTTCTATATCTAATAGTCTGCTGAAGTTGTATTACAGAGCTGTAGAGCCATTCAGCCAGAACATATACTCAGTCTGTGTGTTGGATAATGTAAGGCATTGTAGAAAGACAATACAACACTGGAATCACTGGTGGAGGATTAAGTATCACATTTAATTGCAGTAAATAAAAACAAACATCATCGTTATGCAAGAGTATTTATTTTCTGCCTTAAACGAAAAAAGCACATTTCTGATTTGAGGTAAACCATTAGTAGTAGTTTGCAGAGTATAAATGTCTCTAAAAATAAAACAGCAACACAAGAGGTTGTGACAGGATTTACATGTGTCTCTGGGCCTTCACTAGGTGGTTCATTCAGTACCACTTGACAAGCTACCTAGCTCAAGCAACCGTGCTTTTCATTGGAAGGCCCCCTGTAACCAAAAGAAACCACCACGACAGCGTTAGGACTGAGGGAGTCATTCATTCTCACCATGGATGGTCTCAGGCACTTTAACGTGTTGTGTCCACTTGTTTCTGAAAGCTGCTGTTGTGCAATGCACTCCTCCTAGCAGTGTTGCCTCATCGTTGGTCGTGTTGCCAAATTGGAACAACTTGGCTGAACCAGAGAAGGGAAGCACAGGGAACTACAGCAGGCAGGCCCCCAAGCTGAATCACCTGGACACGAAACACCTTTATGAGTGACCAGTGAGTGATTACTTATCTCCTTGGAATTTCTGAGGAAGTTTTGCGGAAGTATTTTAGATGAAGGAGCACATTTACGCTTTTCCTTGGTGAAATCCATTTACCCAGCCCCCTCTGGCAGGAGGCTGGGCTACCTAGTAGCCCAGTTGGGTAGTTGGATCAAATCTAGTAATTAAGCATAGATATGAGCTAAGGGAGCAATTCAAAGGTCAGGTGCCCCAGGCATAGCATTGCTGGTTATGCATGAGATTGTGCCGTTCCTTTTAATGGCAGCATTCCAAAGCAACAGAGGCCTCCACAGAGAAACGGCTTACACCACATTATTGTATTTTGTACAGGAAACTCGCAGAAGTTACATTGACCAGCAACAATTTTCTGGTTAAAGCTGCATGTACAAGAGCATTTGTTAATCATGTCATACCAGCAAGTCTTTTTTTAGGCCTAGGAAGTAATAGTGGATGGTCGTCCTCATTTAATGTCATTTCACTAAAATTCACAGAGGAGTTTTAACTAAGAGAAAAAGTGAACGGAGTCCAGCGGAGCCACACCTCATGGTGCACCTGCTTTTTAGGGATGCCTAGTTACACTTGACAGCTAAACCTTTGTAATGTTTCAGGTGTGCTTTAAAAGTAAACAAAGAATATTAATCCATGCATAATTATGCATGACTGAATATACAAAGTATCCCTCAGTCGTTACTAATTTTATAAGTAACTAAAAGTGATTTAACCCCTAAAAAATGCTTATCTTTTTAAAAAGCAGTTCATGTTTCATCTGTAAGCCTCTATGTAACTCCTTAAAAGATGAATTATCTTACTGGATTACGTTGTACCACAAATGAGTCTGATGATTCATGGACAAATGAAACAGAGTCCCTTCTCTAAAGGAACCACAACCCAAGGCCCAGCTCCTGCAGAAGCTGACACAAACCAAAATGTAGTGGGATTTGTGTTGCGTGTGTGAAGTTACTCTTGTGCTTGTGTCCGCAGTGCTAGGTTGTTAATGAAAAACTGGATTTCAACCTACTCTGCACTAAATGGTGATCGAAGAAAAACAGTAGTAGTCCTTTATTGCCAAAATTGCAGTTTACTTTAGCACAGATGTTTTTCGTGCATGCTTCAGATTATGCAGGTTTAAAGGAAGACAGATCTTTCACCTTTAGTAGTTTACCACTGTGTTGTGGTAAAAGGAAAGACAGGATTCGCTGTAACTCTGGACCTTTTGTAAGCATCGCTGCTGTTGCAACTTGTAAAACAGAAGTGGAATGTTACAAAGGACCCATTATGATTCAAGACCAGATTGTTCCTCATTGCACTCTCTAGTCTTTCTTTGCATCCTGGGCTTCTTTTTCTTCATCAGAGTACACAGTGGGCTCCTCCCCTTCCTTCAGCAGCTTACCAACAAGGTGATATTTAACTGGGAAAGAGAAAAGAATCCAAGTCGTTATTCTGCCCTGAAGATGTATCTTTCTAAACTCCTATGTCTTTCTCCTGAACTAACAGGATGGCTATGTTATAACAAAACAGCTCTCGCCCTCAGCAACTTGTTGCAAATACCAAGGGGAAGGAGAGAAGTTGAAATCAATACCTGAACTACTGTTAATGTTATAGTAACTGTAAGAAACATGCAAAATAAAGGTAGCTATAGCTCTCCTTTTATTCCCTAAACCAAAAGAGGAATGAATGGAAAGACACATGTGAACTGAGTGACTCATCCAGCCAAAGAAACAGGTGCTGGATTAGGTTATTCCTTTTGACAATGTCAAAGCTAGTTTGTCAACCAATGGATTCTTAGACTATTTATATTATGTATTACATAGGCATGCACATACATGCACGCAAACAACTTTCAAGGGGTTTTCTTTTTTGTAATATATGTTGAAAATATCCAATAGGACAGAAGAGAGATCCTTTCTCCCAAAGATAGACAGATCTGTTATCCGATTATGTGCTAAGCCTCTGCCTTATTTTGTATCTCTTTTTGGACACGTTAAAATGCCAAGATCACATACGTGTAAGAAGTGAGAGCTATGCTATATATGCTATATTGCCCATCTGTCAGCTTCAACAAAGAAAAGATGCTTCCAGCTACAGGTATTTTGGACTAGCACAGTTGTTATAATTAATAAGAATTCGAAGCAACTAATTGCCAAATTTACTAGAAACATAGAAAAATAGCACAGTTCACAGTCAGTCCTGATGCCCAGCTCTTGAAAAGGGATATATAAACACTAATTTAAGTCAGATATTTGGTAGCATAGCTGTGATTTTTAGGGCATACTTGTTAGCCTCATAAGACAGCCATTCAGTGTGGCATGATTAACAGTCTTGATCAAGATAGGAAGAGCACCAGTATAGTAGGGGTACATGAGGTCAGGACTGAGACATCCTAATGGCATTATGTGGAGGAAAGCTCCGTTCTAGCTAGTGACAGTAAACCTTTAATACCAAACAAAAAAGTACCCGTGGACATGCCCCAGCCCAAGGTTCACACAGCAATTTCCATAAAACTGTAGTTTGAAGTTTTAAGCACACGACACAAAACAGTTGGAAATGTCTTTTTTAAACTTTTAATATTAAGCATAGAAAAATAAGGCAACTATGAAAGTTAATTCCTTCTGTTAATTTTAGCACAAACATCCCAAGTGTGCAAGTTGCTTCTTTTCCTCTGCCACTCTGGCCCTCGCTGGCACAGTAACGACCGGGCAGCTTGCGAGCACAGAGCTGTAATTTGCCCATTTGTGATCACTTTCTGAGGGAGAAAGTCAGCTGGGTACAGTTGTCCATGAATCTGACAAAGCCACCAACAAGGCCATGCAGAATAACTTATTTAGAGTAAAAAAAGTTGTACCAAGCTCCAAGGGGAAAAGGCCAAGTTCAAGGCCAAACTAAAAAAACACAAGAAGTAATAATTCAAATGTTAATTCCATTTCTGAGAAGCTGAACAGGACATGAGCTTCATTTTTCAGAGCATTAAAATCTAACTGTTTCTATAGATGGGATCTTTGCTGTATCAAAAACTTACTCTTAATTACCAGTTCCTGTCAATTTTTGGGGTGGTCTTATAGATCATATCCAATGTCATCTCTCCTTTGGTTCTGTAAGGTGCAGCAGGAGGGAGAACGCAGAAGGAAAGCCTGATATTTCTCTTAATTCTTTTGAGTAAGAGTAATTCTAGTAATACTAACTAAACTGAGGCACTAATTCAGTTTCCAGACTGATGCCTTCCAGCTGGTAACAGCCTTTTAAACGTTGCTTCCCTTATTACACACAGTAGTTAACTACTTCTTTGTAATTAGGTTTAAAATTACTTACAAGTAAATTGTGACTCCCAGTCCCTTAAGGTCTCTTGCTGTACAGCGTTGAGATCAGAGAGGTCATCATAGTCATCCCTCAGAGCTTCCTTATCCAGGCAGAAAGTGGCAAGACCTCGGGAAGCATCTCTTCCAGCAAAAATCCCATACGGGCCCTCTTTAAAATAAAAACATAAGCAGCATTGTTGCAGAGGTAATGAGATGCTCTACGAACACAGAATTGACTAGGTTGGAAGGGACCTTTGAGATCATCTAGTCAAACCATCAACCTAACTGATAAAAAACAACCACCCATCACCAAACCATGTCGCTGAGCACTATGTCAGCCCATCTTTTACATACCTCCAGGGATGGTGCCTCAGCCACCTCCCTGGGCAGCCCATTCCAACACTCAATAACCCTTTCAGTGTAAAAATTTTTCCTGATATCCAATCTGAACCTCCCCTGGCGCAACCTGAAGCCATTTCCTCTTGTCCTATTACCTGTGGCTTGGGAGAAGAGACCAACCCTCACCTCTACAACCTCCTTTCAGGTAGTTACAGAGAGTGAGAAGGTCTCCCCTCAGCCTCCTCTTCTCCAGGCTGAACAACCCCACCTCCCTCAGCCTCTCCTCATAAGGTTTATTCTCCAGACCCCTCACCAGCTTCGGTGCCCTTCTCTGGACCTGCTCCAGCACCTCAATGTCTTTTTTTGTGGTAAGGGGCCCAAAACTGTAGACAGTACTCAAGATGAGGTCTCACCAGTGCTGATCTTGATGTTTTAGAGTCCCCAGACTGAAAGAGATGATGAGCCCCTACCCCAACTTGTGAGTCAGAGGTGCCTCAAACTTCTGAAATGTTCTGAAGTTTTATTCTAGTTGGCAATAAAGGAAAACAGAGGAAGGGGACAAGAAACAAAACCACGGGAAGAGATCATGATTTTGCTGAAATGACCCCCACAAAGGTGTGTGGAACATACAAATGGGGTAAGAATAAGTGCACAAACTGGGAAGCACATTATCAGAAACAGAAAAAGGATTTATAAGTCTGAGGTGAAATGGATGTTTTCTAAGAGATGCTCCTTACTTGAAGAGATGAAATGATGACCTGACAGAAAATGCAGTGGAGATACTAGAAATTACCAACTTGGAAAAAAAACTCTATTAAAATGATCAAAATGCAAGATGAACTCAAATGATCAGAACATGCAATTCACAGTAAATCAGAGATATCTTATCAAGACAGACTCTTGCTAAACTTAACTAATAATTAACTTGCTTGCATGACAAGCTGAAAATGGAGATGTCACATGTTGTAACTACATAATGAAAGTTCCTAAGAGAACTTCAGAAATCAGATGCGAACTCTGGTTACTGTAGACAGCACACCATCTTTCACACCTCCCTGAGTGAGCTTTCTCCTAAATTTATCAAAAGAATCTTACTTCTCCATTAAAATGAAAACCAAGGTAGCCAGACGCTATGATGAACCACTCGGCAATTACCAAATTAGATACAACGGGCAACTTTTACCGATGTCAAGGAAGGTAGCATGCAAAGCACGATCCTTACATCAAGTGGTTTTCAGTTGCACAAATACCAAACTGCACGTGTCACCTTGACTGCTGGAGAATGCAAAGTTACACTCCAGCACCATTCAGCGACAGCCCCCAGTCTATGTTTGGACCAAAAGTAATAATCTCATCATGCTTCCAAATATGCCTCCTGCAGGGTTCTCCTTGTCTCTGCGTAGCACTGGCAGCTCACTGCTGCGGCTATCAGCTGTCTGGGTGGCTCAAGAGTGGTTATGCCAGACAGATCCTGGTACAAATTAGCAAGCCTCATTGAAGTGACTTAACAGGAGGCCTCTGTTAAAAATAAAAACCCATGCCCTAGTGGAGGTGATTAAACTCTTACTCCTGGGTGCACATACTCCCACCCACCTCATCGCTAGCTGCTCTGTAAGCCTCTGCACGGCTTGTTCAATCTTTGCACATTGGAACTGCCCGCGCTCCTGATAGGAAGCTGGTTTAATCTAAATTGCCAAGTATTTAGTATAAATATTATGCAAGAGAGTGATGTCCACTAAAAGCTGGGAATGGAATGTAAACACCGAGAGAACACTTGGCCTCTGCTGCCCGGCATCGGGCAAAAAGCACCTGAGGCCATCGCCGCCGCCCGACTCAAGTGCAGCACAAGCCCTGCGGTACCTGCGGTACCAGGTGTCACCCGCCCCCGGGGAAATAAAGAGAATAAATGAGGCAACGCTGCCACACAAAGCCGGAGTTTTCCTAACACCGAGGCCCAACTCCGGAGCCCAGGCGGCAGCAGCAGCAGCCCTAGCCCAGCGCTGCAGAGCTCGGGCTGCGCACACCTTTCCCGCCTCTGGCAGAGCCCGATCCGTACCAGAACCTCCGGATCGTGAGCAGGGCTGAGAAGGCGCGGTCAGCTTGGCCGTGCAAGCTCCGGGCCTGCTTAAACCCGTAGGCGGATCAGCCATTAACGCGGAGCGCAACGACCCTCCCCGGCCAAACCGCCGAGTCACCGGTCACCCCTCCGGCCAAAAAGCCGGGGGCTGCCGGGACAGAGCTTTCCCCGCTCTCACCGGGCCCGTAGAAGTTCCTGGCGCGGGTCACGTCGAAGACTTTGCCGTTTATGGCCATGAGGATGCGGGGGTCCTTCACCCCGTCGTAGGGCCGCAGCTGCTCCAGCGTGAAGTCGCGGCGCTTCATCTTGGGCAGCGACGGCGGGTCCGCCTCGGCCACCGGTCGCTCGCCCCGCAGGATCTGGTAAAGGAGGAAGAGGCAGAGGCCCAGCAGGCTCAGGTTGAGCGGGGAGCTCACGATCTCCAGCATCAGGNGCGCCGGCGGCCGCCATTCCCCGCTGAGGCGACAGCGGGTAAGGTTGGGCCGCGGCGGCGGCTCCGTGACACACGGTTTCACAGGAATTCGGGCAAAAATAACCTCGGAGTTGCATTAGACCCCCGTCAAAGCTGCCGTGCGGGCATGTGGGAGCCAAGCAGCCCTTCCTTGCGCTTGCTCCTCTTGTGGCAGGGTGTAGCTTTCCTTTCCTGACGGGGCGGCATCTTTTCGGAGTGCTTGCTAGTGATCGTGCCGAAGTCAAGCTAGGTGAAAGGGGAGGAAATAAAAAAACTTAGGGGTTTTTCCCCTTCAGATAATAGCCCCCGGCCCCAACAGACCGCAGAAGCAGCAACCGCAAGGTACTTGCGGTTGAATGAAGGGGACTTCTTCATTCAGGCTTCTTTTCAACAGACATGTTGGTGAGTAAAGCTTAAGATGAAGGCAGTACTAACTTGATGTATCTACTTGGTCTGGTGTTCAGCTGGAGCCCTGACTATGGCTCAGTACTACTGGTGTCAGCTGCACCTTGGTATCAGGTGGGAGAAAGCAGAAGTGCCGGTTTTGGTCTGGGTAGTTTTCTCTGCAAATTGTGTCCTTGCCACCCTTTTAAAAGAGCACAAACCCAGTCAGAATATCATTGTTCTCCCCACACAAGCGAGAAGTAATGGGGTACACGTGGAGAAGCGTTCCAACCTTGATCTTGCGTTGTAGCTTGGCAGGTGGTTGATATCTCACCGTGTCAGTGGATGAAGGCCACTCTTACTGAACCTATAATAGGGACATTTAGTTAATTAACATCAAAAGCAGCACATTTAATTTACTTTCCAATTCTCAGTGTTAGGAAGACTTTAACTCTGGGCCACTGGGGCTCCTGATACAGAGTTTAGTCTTTTGGGATATGCTCAATTCCTCCCAGTACTAAGGCCTTTGAACATGCTGGCGTTTGCAAGGTAGGGTATTTGGTTCCACCTAGTGTCTGATTTGGGAAGCTCCTTGTTTTATTGATCACCGCTTGGACCAGGATCACTCCTTTTGCTTCCACCTGCCATGTAACTTGAAAAACTTTTTGTTTCATTGACATGATGGATGAGATTTTTATTTGGTAATAAGATAAATCTGGGTTTTGATGCTATTTAGGATATTGGATAAATCTCTGAAACTTTAGAATTATTCAAACTAGGAGCTGTATTACCTAGACGATAGTTAATTCTGCACACTGCAGACACAAAGCTGTTACACTTCATTGTGTTGATATTACATGCTAGAGGAATAGATGTAGAAAACCCAGAAACTTGGAGGGAGATTTTTCTTTCACTTTTTACTGTACATTTTGTTCAAGAGAGAGGAAAAAAACTAGATTCCAAAACAACTCCAACCCTGAATTTGACCGTGAACCAGATCCTGAAGGGAGGGGAAAATAAGCTCTGTTTATGCCTAGTATCCTAGAGAAATCATCCAAGAACGTCATTTTTTAGATAGAGAAAGTCCAGGAAACATTGCCAAGACTGATAGAATCTCAAGTTATCTTCCATACCAGCACTGGTAGTGCAAGTCGCAGTTGCCCAATGTCAAGCTCTTTTTTTACCTTGCAGCATATAAAATCATTCCTGTGCCTCAGAATGCATCTTAAGAAAAAAAAAACATAGCAGTTATTGAGAAATAAATGGGCATAAATTGTTACATCAGTCAGAATTACCTAGACTCAGGAGCCTTTTGTTCTCACTAGCAAGCTTACCTGGCAATTCCTTCAAATGGAACTGAGGTTCCAGTCGGAACAGAGTTGGCCCCAGCTGCAGTTAAATACCACATGCTGTGGCTATATTCCCACACAGGTTTTCCTCTCTGTTTTATAGACAACAGGTTTCCTTCTTGAGACTGTTCTGTTAACAACATCTCTGAGATGGGTTGATAAAGCAGTTGTGATGTAATGCTCTCTTCTTATTAATTGAAGAAAACTTTGGAATCGGATAACTTTCACATCCTTGCAAATCGGAGTAGTTTAAGCAGTTTTAAAATATCCCTACTCGGTTGGTTTTGGTTTTGTTTTGTTTTGTTTTTTTTTTTTTTGATAACCAGAATAAATCTGTAAGTGGTGAAGTGAAATTAGCTCTGCTACACCTTAACATTCTTCTTACAGTTCCAGTTCCACTTTGGAAGTTGTCTGGTAGATATAATGAATCTTTCCAAGTATATTTAATGCTTCTAAACAAAGTAGCCAACGTTCCCTGTGGTCTGTTTTACCTTGGCTGAGTACAGGGGGATCATTGTTACCAAGTTGCTTTTTGTCCTCACATTCTCTTATTGCTCTTTTGGAAGCCCCCCCTCCTCCCCCCCTCCCCCCAGAATTCTTTTCTCTAGCTTACCCAACTGACAATTTTAATTCAAACTATGACTGCAAGAAAGTTTTCAGAAGTTTGCAAACATACTGATGCCTGGTTTGCATTATTTTTGAGCAAATTCCCAGAGCTGCTTGTCTCCTGGAGCTATTGCTGGCTTTCATTCAACCTGCAAGGACCTGGGGGTTCTGAAGTCCTGGGGATGAGTATGCTCTGAGCTTACTGAGAACTGGTGATGAATAAAACCACTGGCAAGTTAGATCTTTACTGTCCAGCCTAAAGTTGGATTTACAGCTCCCACCTGATGATTTGAGAGATTTCAGTAAAGTTCCAGAGGACTGCCTTACACATGGTTTGGAGATCAAGTAGCAGCCATAGAGTGGGTTTTGCCTTGTCCAGTCAAGGACCTCTTGCAGTCTGTAGACTTTTCAGGAAACTCAGTGAAGTAACTAGAAAACAAGATTAAATGTGCCTTATGGTGACACAGGGAATTCAAGCCCTCTAGGGAGAGACAGCATTTTGTGTGAGACCATCTAACAGATTTACATAGCCCAGCTCCATCATACCTGCCTGTTTTTCACAGCTGGTGTAATACAGGTATTCCTTCTCCTGGTGTAATACAGGTATTCCTTCTCCTGGTATAATACAGGTATTCCTTCTCCTGGTGTAATACAGGTATTCCTTCTCCTTTTTTTTTTTTTAAATGTTTTTCTTCCCCTGGTAATAACTTACTAACAAGGAAAAATAAATTAATGATGATGAGCTTTTACTGTTTAGTACCTACCTATGCCAAACCTTTCCCTAAACTGTAGAGGTCCAGTAGGTCAAACGTACTCCTAATGCTGGCAGCAGGTGTTACATTAAGGTGTTGTTAGAGCAGGTCTGTTCCAGGTGTGAGCCCTGGATTATGTCTAGTCCTCAGATCAAAAGCACAGACCATCTTTCTGCTGGACTTCATTTTTTATAGTTTTTATTTCCATCCCTGTCACATTTCTGTTTATTTTTTCCTTTGCATCTTCTGACTTTGTAGCTGTGTTCTTCATCCAGCTAAATGCTAGAAGAAAGAACTCTGCAATGTGAAGATGACACTATGCTGAAGGCTATCAAGATCCTGTCACGCCTGGAGATATATATGTAAACATCTGCATCATAAAGCAGCTCCAGAAGGGAACTTACACCAAGTTTTAGAAAATGTGTCAGGGAGGGGGAGGGAGGAGGGGGTTTTAGAAAGGCAGAGACTGCTCATCCTGGAGAATTGCTTTCCTTGGAAACATACTGAAGTGATTGCTCCATTAAAATCTCCCTGCTATCCCCCAGACCCAATTTCCCCCTTGCCTGCTTGTCTTTCAGGCTGCCAGAGCAAACAGGGTTTTTGATTTAGTCGTGCTGAACAGGACTGACAGTCACCATGACAAGAAGGCTTGCTGGGTCAGTATCTACAGCAGCCACGCTAGGAAGTTTTGGAGATGTCTTTTAACTAGAGATGAAAATCTGGGTGTGAATTCTCAGTATGGGCTCCTTTTCTGAAAGGCAGCAGATGTCAAAAACAATCTGGACAAGCTGTAGATACTTCTGGAAGAGGCCGAGAAAAAAACCCCATGTATTGTGATTATTGCTTGTGATTATTGCAATGTAACAGTCTCAGTATCCCTAGAAAACACACTGATTGACACTGAAAGAGTAAATAAAATCCCTGGACATCCTGACAGTAACTCTTTGGATTTGCTAACAAGTGTAATGAGCCAGTCAGGTTTTATGTATCAAAGATTACTGGATGACATGAAGGAAACTTGGTGCGCTCACAGGTTGAGTCAAATCAGTAGCACTGGTAGAGAGAGTAGGAGATGTTCTCTCTGCTCTGTTGATGCCAGACAGGGAGATGGTATCCATCGCATGGACACGTGTTCTTCACAAGGACCGATTTTTACTTACACTGGAGGCCCTCACAATGCATTTGGGAATGCGTGAACCATCTTTACTCGTGTCACTATATCCCTGAAGCAGGGCCTGTTATTTCTGTGCTGCTGTGGCAGAGTGCCAGTTCTGCTGCAGATCTCATCAGCCTGAACGCGAATTGAGAACCGACTTCAACATGAATAGATCTAGAGGTCAGAAGAAGGGAGGTATCTATAAACTAGGGTGGCAGAGGTTTCTTGGTGTAAACCTGCAACGTTGACGTTGCAGAAACGGGGCAAGATGGGCATGGATTCTCAGCTCAGTTTGAGTCTATTGAGCTGAAATCTACATCTACCCCCCCCTCCAAGTTGATTACAAAGCGCTTTCGCTGCCTTTCTTTGGTCTGCGTTAGTTGGGTGGTCAAATCCAGAGCAGCAACAGGCAGACATGTAGAGGGACCATCACTTAATTTTTCCCCCAAATCATCTTAGGTGTCTCACTCCATCGGAGACGCTTCCCAGGTGCAGGCCGAGTCTCTGTCCGGACGCCTCGGCGATAGCGCTGGGAGCCGCTGGGCGGCGGCGGCGGGTGCGGAGCTGCGCGGGGCGCTCGGGCGGCGGCCGGTGAGTGGCGGCGGTGGCGGGGGACGGGGAGAGCAGGGGGTAACAGGGAGGAGGCACAGCCCCAGCCCGGGCTGCTCTGTACCCGCTGCCCCTGGAGGGAGAGGACTGCCCGTTGCTCCTGCCCCCCTGCCCCTCGGGGCCGTGCCGGTGAGACGTCCTCGGGTCGGGCTTTGCACAGGCGGTAATAGCATAACGCTAAGGAGCGGGCGTTTGGTGGCGTACGCGATCGGCGTGAGCTTTCTGTGATGCACTCTTTGTTCAAATGCTTTATTCACCGACTGCTGGCTAACGTTTCCTTATTCACCTCCTGCAGATGTGGAGTCTGTCGGGCTAAATTGGCATCCTCATTGTTAACTTACAGACTTAGGGGCTTTCAGTGTCAGATTTCTACATTTTGTGCCCTGAAACAAATGTTTAACCTATGCTAGATAGCTGGAGTGGTCATGGTTACTAATATGAGCTAGAGCTTCGTGTTGTCTCTTGTATTGGTAGTGGAATTGCTGGCTGTCTCCCAGATGTGAAGTCTTAACACTGGTGTTGGGGACTGGGAGAATCCATGTGATTTCAGAGCCAGTACGCAGTGGTGGTGTGAGAAAACTAGTAGAGCCTTGTAAAGGGCGCAGATCAGATCCCTAACCTGTAGTAAAATTAAAAGACTGTGTCATTTCTTTCATGATTATTTTGCTGATACATTCCTTAGCTTAAGAGCTTGATGTTAGGAACAACTGTACACAGAAGTAAAGCTTTAATCGTGTCATGACTTTGATGAATTTTCTATAACCTAGCTTGTGGAAGTAGGAGTGGCTCATGTAAGGGCTTTCATCAAGGTAACAAACTGCAGGCAGGGCATGAGCACTGAGTATCCAAGAACCCCAGGAAACCACTTCCCATCATTTCCATAGTCTAGTCCAATTGCATTCTTAGATGTCAGTCGAAATATTCCTTTCCCCTTCCAAGCATTGTGCTGTGTCCTTGCACCACATCCTACGGAGATCTCTGTGTGAGTGGATTCCTCTGCCTAGATCCATGCAACCATCAGAGCGCGTCTGATGAAGATTTGGATGGGGTTTTACCAATTCCAGACATGGTGCAGCAGGAAAGAGGTAGCCTAGTACACATATTCTGAACTGTTTGAGATTACACTTACTCTAGATCTTTTACACTTCGTGTTGTAAGTCCTTCTGATGTTTGGTGGAAACAGAAGGAGGTTGAAGGTAACTTGAAGTGTACTGTTAGGAACCTTTAAAACAGAAGATGAGTTTGATGGCATTATCTTTTATTAACAGCTTCATGAACATGAGTGTTCTATTTGTTTTTCTCTCGTGGAATATCATAAATGATAAGTAGGACTCCACTACCTTTGCAGATGCATCATAAGATGCAAAATGCAAATACGTAATTGTCTTTCTGTTATAAAACAAATGCAACAAAAAATTAATCCAGTGGTTTAATGGGCATGGAATCACTTTCTGCACTGCATGGTTGATGGGTTGTTTATAGTTTGCACTGGCTATCTGTAGTTATATATACAGACCAGTACCTCATTAGTGCTTCAGGCCAATTCCTAAAGAGTATTGCACCTGAAAAGTTACACTGACTTAGGGAAACTGCTTATCTGTTTCTAAAGAATGTCAGTAGATGACTTACCACAAGATCAATGCAGTTACACTTCTCCAGAATGAGCTCCTACATAGAAAAAAAAGAAGAAAAGCACCTCTGTTGCACAGGTGGGGTGTAAGGTTTGCAAGGATTCCAGAACCATTCAGCCCAACAGAGAATTTGAGCCCCTACCTGCAAGATTCAAAGGTGGCTTGGTTCTTACTCTAGTAGAAGAAAGCACTTTTTCTTACATTGGAATTTATGACTGACTCTAGTATATAGATAGATTTATACAGTTATGTATGTTTATAAATGCTTTTTCTACTATGCAAACCCAACTTACTCTGGTGTTACATGAACCAAAAGTAAACTCCTCTGTTTTTTTTAGATCATTGTGAGTTGGAAGAGTTTTCCACTTAAGCTGTTTTTTTTGTGTTTCCACAAGTTTTCTGACAATGAAATGTCCTAGATTCCTGTGACCACAAAGATGGAGATATGCCTGGTGCAGATTTGATGACTCAAAACTCTTTGTACTTTGGAACTCACAGTACAGGTTTTTGGCTGTATTCAGACTTTGGGTAGTAGATTCCCCCTTTGGACTTCTTTTTAGTCTGCCTGGGAACCAGTTAGTGCAGACTTAACCAGCAAAAGCCAAGTTTTACTACTTAAAAAGTTTCACTGGCTTCTGTTTCAAAGTTAGCATTTGTCTTCACTTGAAATGTGTCTTAATTTACCAGTCAGAGAATTTGCTACAGACAAATGCACAGCTATGCTTTCTTTTACCAAGAGATGTATGGCAGTCAAAGAAGAAATGAGAAATTGTACTTGATCCAAAGACCTGCTTAATATGGGCCCAGTTTTTTAGAATCTAAGTAGATCTACTTAGAGACCAGTGATTGCTTAGAATATTTTACAAGAAAACAGTAGCTGCAAGTGGAAATATTTGGATCATGCACAATTGTTGAGGGAAGGGCTAAGATGTTACTCAGCTTTGAACAGCTGTGAAAGTGGGCACTCAGTTAACAATACTTTGTGTACGTGGGAGAAAGTCTAATACACTTAATACCAACAAACACATCTCTGGTCATTACTGCTTAATCTCTGCTCAAATCTGCTATAACTTCAACCAGAACACTTACTGCACTTACTGTATCTGATACTGTTGAAGTGTGTTAGAGATTCATTCCTATTTATTAATATGCTGTCTCTCTATATAAACAAAAAGAAAGTACATATTGGTTTAGCGAACTGGGGGGTTGATTTTTTTAATGATTTTTTTCTTTCCTGAGGATTTTCAGTAATCCTTATGTTTGAGCTGCAGACAGTGTACGTGGTGTGGTTGGTCTCAATATCTTTAGTTATGTAACACGAACATCAGGCTATGCAGTAAGTCACACAGGGGACAAAGCAGTGTGAGTGTAGTCCCTGTTGTACACCAGACTACAAGTCCAGGCTATGATAGGAAGAGTTGAACTCAGTGGAAAGACTGTCATTGATTTTAATGAGCTCTGGATACGGCCCAAACTCAAGAATCGGTGGCTTGACTTTGTTGGAATGCCACCAGCATCATGTTGAGTCATGCGTACACAGATACATATACGTCCTCCTAAAGTCTAAAATAGCTTTCAGAAGCAAAGCCAACGCCACAAGCATGGATGCCATTTGAATTTAATCTGTTTCTTCTAAATTAATTCAAACACATTGCATGAGATTTTGTTACTTGACATTGGTTTTAGTGGAAATGCAGTCCTCTTCCCTCAGCATTTCCTCGGATGAGTTTCTCTGCCAATTCTTCTGTCAGTTTAACGTCAATCTATTGTGTAGTTTAACATAAAGCTAAATAGATTTCTCTCCATCTGGAGAGGTTTATCTCCATATCTTTGGTAGACAGCTTGTATGTGCAATGGAAGGAGTGCTACAGGTTAGAACTTGACATCACCTCTTTGGCGAGCAGCAGACACAGATTTGCAGCTGGTTGTTTTAACTACTATTCCTCTCTCACTCCTGCTGACTATTGCAGTTCCCTCCATAAATCTCGTGAGATGTCATCAGGTCATAGCTCACCCAGCAAGTCTCTGAATGTTCTTCTGAGCAACTGAAACTGGGCAAAAATGCATATTCAGCCACAAAGCTTGAAAGCAGAACCTTTAATGACTCAGAAACTGAAAATGAAGAGAGGACCAAATATTATTTCCAATATACTCGTCACGAACCATCACATAGTTTTGCTGATTCAGGAGTGCTGAATTGAGGGTAGTTGCACTGCTCTGAGCTCTTAAAACTGTAGGAAGTAATGAGGATCTTATTTCACAGCTTCTTTTTAAATTGCTGCTTAAAAGCCTGTGGGGGAAAGTGGAGTTTAGTGCACATACTTATTGTACTTACAACTTTGATGCCCTCTGTAGAGCTAACCTCAGCAAAAGAGTATGTCAAGGAGTTATAGAGCCTCTCCTGCTTTCATGGCCATTCTTTGGCTTTTCATCAGCTGCTCGAGCCCTTTCTTCTTCCTGCTGAATGTGCATTTTTAAAATTTAATTGATATTTACTAGTAAGAAGAAGCTGCTGTCATTCATACATTCATACATTCATGTTAATTATTATTGCTGTAATTTGCCAGAGAATGTTACAGTAGCTTGCAGTCAAGTAGCGTGTTCTTTCCTTTCTCCCAGTTTACGAAACCATTTTTGTATTCCACTAGGTTACATGGGAAGAATACCTGCCAGCGCATGAGGGGTTAATGCTGATGTAGTTTGGCTGATTCTTTGCCAGTCTTTGCTCTTTTGAGTGCCAAGACTTTATTTTTTTTTAAGATTCCCAGTTTAGGAGAGATGGAGCTGCAACCCTTACCATGCAATCTGGGGACATTTGTCTCACCCTGGATCATGGTATCTGGCAAACCAGCATCTTTTCCCAGGCCTGTTGCTGACTTGCTGCACATGACTGCAGCCACGTAACAGGGGTCCAAGGCTCTTCCTTGGAATGTCAACATAAATTTTACCCCTATAATTCAAGAAACTATTTGTATATTCCAAAGCACTGGTAATGACAGGAGGGGGAGGTTTAGAGAAGATGCATTCTCTCATCCTATTTTCTTTCAAAGCAGTGTCAGGATTTCTGAGTTCTTCTGAATTTACCCTCTGTTTTTTTCTATGTGATACATTTCATTATCTCAGTAGGAGGAAGTGAAAGGGTGAGGGAAAGAAAGCAGGGGGGAGGTAGGCTGTGTGGTTTACTTGACATTTGAGAAATTGTCTGAGAGCTTCTCTGTAAATTTAGACTGTAGACCCATAGTATAATTGCCCAGGAAGACGCTACAAGTGGGGCCACTGCTTGCTTGATTTTGTTGCTTTTTCAATCTATATATTATATGGGTGTCAGCCAGCAAACGATTTAACACCTCATAAGGAACTTGTGGATTTATATAATTGACTCTCTAAATCTTGGTTAAAAAAAAGGGAGACGTGAACACAGTGTTACAGAGAATGGGGCATAGAAAACCTCCTGTGCGTTAGGAGAGTAAACGCAGTTGGAGATGCCATTTCAGAATTGCCTTGTGTACAATACTAATGACAAGTTCTTTCCAAAATCCTTCATTCTTTCTATTTGCAGATTTATTAAGACAGATCTTGTTTACAGATGCATAAAGCTTTAAATTTTTAAAGATTCTGGTCCTTTCAAAGAGATATAACATGCAGCTATTCCACTTTAGAGTAAATTTCAAAAGCACAACGCAATGTATTTGTGTGCTCTTGGAGTTTAAGAGCAATACAGGCAGCAGAAGATCATTAGACTGTTTATATTCCTGTTGTTAACTACAGCATGTAGTTCTTTAAGCATTTGGGTTTTTAATGCTTATTTTCTTTTTTTACATCTATCTTTCGTACATTTTCACTGTTTTGCTACTATGCTGACTGAAGAGTGGATTTAATGAGAGTTAAACTCCTAAAGCTGTGGGTTCCGCAATAATTAAAAATAATATCTTATTGTACAAGAAAATACATTAAAAATGTTAAGGTTCTTACAATAAATCAGCTTAAAGCAAGAAATCTGAGTCAAGGAAAGACTATCATTTATCTCAAGTTCTTGCTTTAGTTGATTTGTCAAGCTTCTAGGCTGTGCAAATGGTTTTATATTAACTTTTTAATGTGAAACAGTATAACATCACATTAAATAGAGGAAAAAAGGAAGCAACCCAGCCATTATTGTGATTAGTTTGAAGAAACCATGGTAGAAACAGTACCACCACAACTTTTGTTGACTGGATTAGAGGGGAAAAAGGAACACAAGCAATTTACATGCTCTGGTTTTGGTGATCACATTTCTTCTGCTCTGCTGGCCTTCACACCACAGCCATTGCCACTGGTCTTCATTCTGCAGTTATAAGGGGGGTAAAAACAATCATAGGGAGTGACTTAGATTTTATTCTACAATATAGTACACAGCATCAGCACAATTGTGTGCCCTCATTCCTCCAAAGGGAAAATATGTCAGATTTTGAACAGTTTTTCATTCTGATGGAAGGGGTGTTACAGGTGTTACACTTGTAGTGTGTATGAGATTCTTCAGAGATAAAGTATTTGCTGGTTTTGTGACTGATTCTGGTCAAAATAAAACCTTGGTGATATCATAACTAATACCATTTTTATTGGTGGCCAGGGGTTATTCTGCAACATTCAATGGTATTTCTTTTGTATGTTTTTTACTAACATCCCATTATATTTAGCAATTGCATATGAATTCATCGTGAGAAAACTTCACACAATCTAGGAAACAAATTCAGAGCTGTTTCATCAGAGGATCTGAGTGTGTGTTCTTGTGTAGGTGCTGATAAATCCTAAAGGAGGTAGGTGACTTTTCAGCTCCATGATGCATGGTGACAGCTGCTCCTCTTCCTGTTTGGACCTGCAGCGGTGGCTGCACCATCTAGAATGGAAGCAATTGCTTAGTAGCAAGGATTTAATACCTGAAGCCAATACCAGTGATCTCAAGCGTGTTGTGTTTAAAGGCTAGCAATAGGAGCCGAAGTGGTGAGACTGGGAGTGACGTTTATCCTATGAAAGCTGTAGGGAGCCCCTAATCTACGTGGTAAAGCAGAAAGATGCTAAAGCAATGGACTTAAGTTTGTCACGACTCTTAACCATAGCTTTTTCAGTTATGGCTGATCCTGGGATGATGGATAGACCCATCAGCTCAGTGCATTACTTAAGTGTATGCCCAGCTTTGTGGTTGTACTGTTTGAAATAGGAAGGACTAAGCAGAGATCCAGTTTAAGCATGTGATTATGTGACTTAGTGACACAGAACTGTAGTTTATTCAACAGTTTTAGGTAAAATTCTTCTGCAATTAGCTTATTTCCTGCCTCTGGGTATTTTTGAGATATTTTCCCTTCCCACTATGATGGGAACAGCTCCAGCATATTTAAGGGACAATTGGGAATGCAATTGGGAATGGGATATTTAAAGATTCCCAGAACTTGAGTCAGAGTAATGCGCTGGACTGCTGTGTAAGGACTCTGCTGTGCTATGGGTCTGTTCTGGTGAAATTGGCTCAGTATGAGGTACATTTTATTATGTGATGATTTTAGAACTCTGGGCAGGCTGGGCCAAATCATGT
The DNA here is from genome assembly GCA_013400555.1 of Jacana jacana. Lineage (NCBI taxonomy): Eukaryota > Metazoa > Chordata > Aves > Charadriiformes > Jacanidae > Jacana > Jacana jacana. The sequence continues at coordinate 220,033 of VZTM01032138.1, forward strand.
GGTGCAGTCATTGATTTCTAATTTAACTCAGCATTTTGATGCCAGTGATCCTGTAAGCGTTCCCATGGCTGAAGGCTGGCTACTGAACATAAAGTTATTCTTATAGGGTCTTTCTGACTGTCCTTATTGAGTAAGGGAGGATGGGGAAAGACTCTAAAACACACTTCCAGGAACCAGGAATTTAGTTAGTTGCAGTTTATGAATTGTGGAATAGTGACTGAATTACCCTTCCTCAGTTCTCCAGCTGTATCTGCAATACGGAGTAATAGTATATTCTGTGCAGAGGGACACAAGTTTGCTGCTTGTGATTAATCTGGCAGATATGAAGTGATAGGAGTAAATTTATTATTACTCGATACTTTTTTCTTACTTTGCAGTTTGGGGAATGAACCAGGTGCTGTATTCGTGCCTTTATGCAGAGGAAAGCTAACAAAGAAAGCAAGATGTTACCATTGCCTACTAATTTGAGTTAAATGTCAAGAGTATGCAGTTTTGACTTCTGTTTTTCTATGCATTTCCCCTTGGAGCAATAAAGCCTGCAGGCAGGACACTCTGGGACCTCAGTGCCCTTTTCTGAAGGTTAATGGTCACTTTATCTTTGGCCTTGTGTTTGCAGGCACCGGAGTCAGACAGCCTTTTCCCTAGAGCTGTGCTTCTGTGATTTCCCGTATTATTCCTTCAGCCAGCAGCCAGTGAGATGGTATCAGATATGACCTGCACTTTTGAATTCTTATTTCAGTCACAGTTGAAATTCAGGACGTTGATGGCTTTAGGAGTATTATTCCAGATGTGTGAGCCCCTGGTTCTCTTCTTGCTTATACCCGTACAAACAAATCAGGAGTAATTCTGTTGAAGAGTCGGGCCTACATTGGTGCAAAAGTAATGTGCAAGGGAAGTCATTAAACTTGATTGCTATTCACAGCACCAGAATTAGTGACAATGCTGGTCTGATCCCTCGCCAAGGGAGCTCGGCAAAAACATTGACTGGATCTATCCCTAGAGGGGAATTTGGGAAGAACAGGGTGCAGAAAACTCAATTCATTATTCACATAATCTCAGGATATTTGTTTAGACTCAGTAACTGTTACCTCCGATGTTTGACATCTAGACTAGGCACTGCTCCATGTGCCTCTAGCTACATACTGTGTTCTCACATTTCTTTCCAGATGGTCTTGCATATTGGTGCCTGCCTGGACACCGAGAAGGAAAAGTTGTGTTGTTGGAACTTAATGTTTTTTAACATGGTATTTTCTTAAGTCAGAATGTGTAGAAATAGAGCTCCTTTGTTCAGCTTCTGCACTACCCTGTCTTAGACAAAAGAACCACAGTTTCCCAGTATATAAAATATTGACCGTGCTAGTATTTTTGCAGGAAATACCAAGCTCTTCCACTGTGTCAAAAATAATCTGCTTTTCCTTCAGACTCATTAAAATCTTAGATTTTAGATTTATGATCTCGGATGAAAAAAGCAGATACGTGAGAGGCAGCACATCCTGGCTATGTTGCCTATGTATACTGGAATGCTGTTATTTTCTCTATAAAGAAATGATGTATTTATATGCAAATCAGTGCTTGTAGATTTGTAAAACGTTAAACAAATACTTCTGTCTCTTTATCTGTATTATTTGTTTGGCAACTGGTATTTTCTGACACTGAAGTCTGAGGTTATATCTGTGATCCTGTTGCAAATCTAGGGGAAATTACCATTTGAATGACACATGGCCTGACCTCCATCTCCAGATAATCTGGGAAGAGTTCCCGTTTGACTGTGGGGACACAGAGAGCAGATTCATCATACCATCATACCAGTATCTTTTGGGCCATGTATTAGAGTTCAGTAACGCCTGGATACCGCATACCAGGGTTTGCCTTCACTCCTGCCTCAGAGGTGGAGACAACGTGCTTGTGGTAAACAGTGGGAAACAATTCAGAGTCAGAATTACCAACCACAGGAATCAAAGAGATTACATGTATTGCTGCTTTCTTTGAAATACTCTTTTTATTGAAGGAGCTTGCAGGAAGTCCTCTAACAGGGAACAACAGCAATGAAAATCCCCCAAATCCCACACATTGTACACAAAGTGTAAAAATAGACATAATTAGAGCAACATACAGTAATTAGACTCCAGAGCAAGTATCATGGCAAATTCTTCAGGCTTATGCATGAATAAAAAACTGATACAGTGCACAGTTAGAGGCCCCTGACTACATTCTCTATTTTCAGTTTCAGAGATAGACTTTGACCCTCATTTTCCTCCTCATATTAATCACAGATGGATGTATAAACTCTGCAAGGCAGAAATCCTCTTATCTCCATTTCTTTGTTTTCTGCAGAGTACTGTGTTGTTTGTTTAAAGCTCTGATAGTGCAGCTTTTAACAGTGATACATGTTTAGTTGTTTCTTTAGTATTGAAGCGTTTTCACTGAAAAATACCAAGCCAGGCCCATTTGCCAGCCTGGGAATCTCACTTCTAAGAAAGCTGAATCCATTCTGCTTCAGGAAAATGTTTCCCAAGAGTCACATTTATTCTAGCACACAGGTAAGCAACCTGCATGCCAAATGCAGGCAGAATTGTGATGTGCATAGGAAGAGTGACTTGCAATGTTATGCTTAGATTTCTGCACAGGGTTTATTCCAGGTTACAATGGAAAGGGTGCTTTACATGCAATTCAGCTGGAACACTTGGGCAAGATCAAGTGCAGCAGAAAATCTGGTCTGCAAGTTCTCACTTAACCCAGGCTTCCATTGCTCAATGGTAAAGGCACAAGAACTAGAAATTAGGCTTGGATTCTGCTGGTTTTGCCTCTGTGGTCCCAGATACCTCATTTGATGTCTGGACACTGACAGGGTTACTTTTTCAGAATTAAACAAATGAATAGAAAATTGTCAATTGTTTGCAGCCCTGCCCTAAAAGGAGGGGAGGGTCTGTGCAAACGCGTGGCTGCAGCTGCATTGGGGGATGCAGGAGAGCACATGGTGCTCAGGCCGAGGCGGCTGGGAAAAGTGGGGAGAGGCAAAATGACCGAAAAGTGCAAAGTGTTGCAAGGGATACAAATGCAACACACATGTAAGAAATACACAGAATCTTCATTATCTAAAATCCATATAGAATCATAGAATGGTTTGGGTTATAGATCAGTATAGGACAGCTCATCCCATCACAGTGGTGACAGGGGAGCTGCAAACGTCCGACAGTGAATTCTCACCTGATAGACACTGTGTTTTTCACAACAGCAAACCTTACCACAGGAATGCAGTCAAAATGTGACTTTGTTACAGTGAGTAGGAGAGAGGGCAGCAGACTGGACTGTGGTAGGAGCTAAAGGCTAAAACTGAGAGACCAAAGTCTGCCTTTTTCACAGGGCAGTTCAGAGACACCAAAATACACTGGAAACCTGAAATACTATGGTCTGTCAGTTGTAGGATTTCCACTCCTACCCGTAGCTTTGTTTGGTGAAAAATTCACATGAAACTTTTGTCCCTTTCTGAAAACATATAAATAAATAAATAAGCAAATGTTCATATTTGAACACAGTTTGTGAATGAGGGGGTTTCCTAAACCGCGTGACGTGTGGTCCATCCCTGCTGTTTGCACCGTGGATGTGTCTTGATTACATGCAAACCGGCTTTGAATTGACATTTTCTGAAGTGTGTTCATCATCCCAGAGCCGGGGAGGCAAGGACATGGTTACCCGCTAGAGATCTATTTGCAAGAGGCTGCAAGAAAAGCAGTAGATCTGTCGGACACAAAACATATTTTGAATTGCTGGTTGTGTGTGTAGCTCCTAACACCTCTGCTGTCTGGCTGCTGGCACGTACCCTGTGTACGTGTATACGTGTAGGAAGTGACTGTGGAAACATGCCACCGTTTTTTAGCTCAGTTTGAGTTTCCCCCACTGGATTCCTTGTTGCTGTTGGTTACATTGAAGAGGCCTTTTCTTTTTTGCAGTGACACAGGTGCCTGTGAAACAAACAACTCACTGATTTTAGGAGATATTTTTTGATGCAAACATTTCTCAGTGATTGGGTTGCTGGGCCTTGCTCAGACTTGCCTCCCTCATTCTCTTCGGAGAAATTAAGAAACTTCTTGGGAAGTTTACCAGTGCTGGGAGCTCTGATGCTACCTCTTCCTCGCTGCTGGTACCACTGTGGGAGAGCAGTTTGCCACCTGAGCTGCTTGTCCTGCCTGAAGACTTGAGCTGCATTTGGATGTGATCACAGCAGGTAATGTAATGTTGGGCTGTTGAGGGAATGCAGTGACAGTGAGTTTGAAGAAGTTGATTGGCAAAAACATAATTTTCAAATGAAAGTGGGCCTGGACTGGGCTATTTCAATCAAGCCAAGCCACAAACTTTAGAGGAAATCCAGATCTGATTGAGCTTCTAGGTGTCTGAACTTGCTGTCTTCCCTATCTTTAAAAAAACATTTATACTTTGCCAGAGTATGTATTCTGTGGTTATTTGGTGTTCATCTGCTTTCCAAGCTGAAAACAACAGCTTTAATTAATTAACTGGCAGTAGAGCAGCCCATTCACTTTAGCTAACGTCAGTGCAGGGACTGTTTGTCCCCCAGACCTGGGGAACAGAACATAACTGCTTACTTGCACTGATTTACCTGTGGGTGTAGCGCCATGACGTTTATCAACATCTAAGATTTCAGATCTGTACCCAAAAAGCTCCTTTGTGTAGCAATTTGGAACTGTGCTAACGTTAAAGAGGCAGAGCAATGAATGATAAATGTTGCCATGAAGTGGCTTGGAGACTGATAAGAAGATAGAGAATCAAAATGGATTAAATCCCGAGGTGGGGTAATTATTTTTAATGACTATTTACTAGTCTGTGCTTCTTGGAAAGTAAGGGGGTTTCTAGATGGTGTGATGTGTGCTGCTGGACTGCCAGTTCCTGGAAACATCACTGTTTCACCTAAATGGAACCCAACTGATGGAGATTTGCACGTTCAAGTAAGTAACTTCAAGACAAAAATACATGAAAGAAAAAATAATAATGAAAGGAAATACATTCTGAAGGCAGACAGGGAATCTGCTTCATGTTAGCAAAAAAATGTGATATTTTGAAGCTTGTGGACAGTATTCTACACCAACTGAAGTGATGAAATTCTTCCAAAGCCATCAGGATTACACTGGCTTTAGGGACTGGGCCTTCTTACTTGAAGGGCATTTGTTCTTTCTTGCTTTTAAATACAAATGTGGATTTCTCATGAGGTCTCCTTCATTTCTTACTATAAATGTTTCCGTTGGCGGCATTTTCTGAACCAAACGCCAGGCAGATTTCAGATACGATCCCACATCCAAGGTTTTGTACATTAAGCCAGTCAGAAGGTTTCTCCAGTAACCTCCAGGAATTCCTTTTTGGTGGTTTTTAGCCAATACCCAGAGCCTTGACTTTGACTTTTTTTTTTTTTTTTTCCCCTGGTGGTGTTTCTCTGATGAGTGGGGACTGTTAGGAGTTCAGCATGAAGTCATCAGAACAAAAGCAGTAATTCAGGACAACAGTGAAACTCACTTGGGTAAAACTTCAACTACTGCTACTGTATTTTTGCTTCTTTGTCCTTCCCCAGGAGCGAGAAAGTGTACCTGCTTGATGTCAGGTTTGATTTGTAGTTCTTCTGTGCATGGCATTGAGGTTGGCTGCTTGTAGAGGCTTGCTCTTTCCTGCTGAGTGGAAAACTAGACTACAGTGTGATTTGGTTCCTGTTTGTGATGGCCCTTGCACTTGCCAGCGTTTATTATTTGTGTCATGGCTTTCCTTTGTGGAGGGGGCTTTGTGGAAAATAGAGGACTGGAGTTGTCTGTTCCTAGATTTCAAAGTTCTGCACTGTTATGAAACTGCTGCAGCCGGGTCAGTTATGAGAATCCTCACCTGAGGTGCATTTCCCAAACTTCACGTTTGTCTTACAGGAAAGGTGTTAAAATAAAGTTGTTTTATTTTCCTAGTGTTCTGAAAGAACTGCTCCCCCTCAGATCTGGTCTTGCTACTCAACGTCTTTAAGGGCAACTCATGTAGAAATACTCCTGTAATACTCCCTTTTACTGGCTTGCCAGACCCAAGCATTCAAATTTTATATAGTAGCGGAGAAATAGGAATAAATGTGGTTTTCTTCTGATCTTTTAGGAATGAGTGTAAATCTTTGCTTTGCAATTAAGAGAGTTATGAACTTACTACATATAAATATGCATGTGGTTTTTTTAATCAAGAGCTGAGACTCTTAGCAGGATTGGGGCTCCAGGAAGAGGGTAACGCTTTGTTACTGCTGCCAGTGCTCCCTAGTTGTGTGCAGGCAGCACAAGTGATGTCTTGCCTCCCCTCTCTGCTTTTACCTCAACAGAAGTCCTTAACAGCCATGATGCAGATTCATTTCCATATGAATTTAATGCAATGTAATGGCAGAAATGTGTGCAGTATGTTGTCCTCAGGGCTTGGGTCACCCTGTGAATGGAGCTGCTTGAGATTGACGTTCCCCAGGATTAAACCATAGACATTTTCCTCCTTCCACACCCAGTGAGGGCCTCCTTAGTTGTGGTGGTGAGTAACAAGAGTTAGTGGATTGTTAGAGGGCATAATCAGGCCGTATTTTTCTCATAAGAGTGTGCTGACTACTTTAACCTCCATAGCTTTTTACCTGACCTTGCAATATTGCAAGGTTATTTTTTTTCTATTAATTTCCAGAACAGCTTGCTAGAATAGTTTGTGATTTACAGTGAGGTGGGATAAAGCCTGTTCTGGAGGGTCCCATGTACCCCTTATGAGCTGGAGAATGACTGCAGTTTTTAGTGGTTATTTCAGAGATGTTGCAAGTATTTTCCATAGCCTTTCTCTGTCTAAAAAGTAACAATAGCAATTAATCTCCTCAGGGCTTCTTCACATCCTAATTACAACCAAGCCTCTCATTAGTCCCACAGGGAGACAGAATCAAATGCCATATGGTATTTTACACTTAAGATGCTGTGCTTACCAAGAGCTGGAAGGAGACAGGAAAAGGGGGAGTTAACAATTCATAACCATTTATGGAAGAGGCACAGCCCTCCTTGGACCCAGTTCAGCAGAGTCTGAGGGCCTCAGATCAGGAACTTTATCTGGCTAGTAATTGCGTCGGCATGCTAGCTTTCTTGTGTGCTTGTGTGGGCATTTGGTGAGCAGGATACAGAGCTGCAGAATCTTTGTGCTGGCATCCACGCACAAGGATGAATTAAATGCACACACGCCTCCTGGGAAGGACCATGGCTGGATTCTACAGTTGCCTGAAAAGTAAAAAGTAAGTGCCATGCTGAGTCCTCCCCTACACCTTTCCAAAGGGAGTTGAGGCTAGTGAAATTCTGTCTGTTGTATTTCAGCAGCAGCACTGAAGAAAATGCTTATGCCTTGAGACTGAAGCTCCAGTCTGAGTACAGAAGTGCAAAAAAATCAATCCTCACTGAAATACCAAATCAGTGAAAATTGGTCACGTTGTTTTTTCCTTCAGAGATAAAACCCTGAAATATTGAAAAAGAAATTAAGTACCTTTTCCTGCCTAATTACAGCAAGAGGAAAAATATCCTCTTCTTTATTGATTAGCTATATTGTTTATATATTAGCACTTAAAAATGAGAAGTACAGAAATGTACACTGGCTTTTAAAAAATGTTCAGCGAGAAATCTGACAGTAAATGCTCTTTAGAACTTGATGTGCTCAGTTTTTGTATAAACAACCTGAGGTTTGTTTCTGTAATCACTCCCTGTTGAGAGGCTTGGTTGTGTTTAAAATGTTTGTTTGGTTGTTTGTTTGTTTGACTGAGATACTCTGGTGGAGCAGACTATGAAGGGAGAAGAGAATGGGGCAGTGCATGGGACTTTAAACCACTGTGAAGATACATTCTGTTTTTCCTTTGACATTCCCTGCTAAGGAATGGAACAAAATTTTCTGCTGCAAAAACTGAGCAGTGGTTTTTGATAATGTTTTGCATTAGCAGACTGTAGAGGGCTCTATTCTTGCATACAGTATGGGATTACAGAAACTGAAAATGCAGAGTGAAAGGCAAGGAAAGTTGTATCTTGAGGCTTAGGATGTGAATGCTGATAGTTAAATGTACTGGTAAGTCCTAGTTAACAGAGAGGGTGGAGAGGGGACGAAGTTGAAAAGGGAAGATGGAAATTCACTCTTTCTCCTTTTCCCTTTTCCCAAGGTTGTATCCCTCATACCAACAGTTTGTCTTGCATTGCTCTGGTGGAAGTGTGCTTTTTCAAAGGCACACAATTCCTATGGGATTTCAGTTAGCATTTCTACCCCATGTTGTCTCTTTTCCTCTAAAATTTGTGACAGTGTCTATAGAGGGAATCAGTATTTGGGAAGTAAGTCTGCCGTAGATAAAAGGGAGAGGATGCGATCAGAACTATGAAAAGGGCTCAAAGTGATTCCTGATGAAGACAAGAGGATTGGCACTAAAACCATCAGCGTACATTGTTTCATTTATGCTGCTTTTTTTCACCTGAATCCTCCAGCATCTAATGCAGGTAAAACAAACTTGAAAGTCTGAAAGAGGCTTATAAGGGCTAGGCAGATGAAACTTCTTCCATGTTGCGTATGATCTCTTCTTTCCTGGTAGATCTCCGCCTGATTTATGAGGAACAAGGTTTCTTTTTTTCCTTCAACAAATTCTTCTTTATTGTTACTCTTCAGTTAGGTCTCTATGCTTGGTGTATATCCAGATTATATTCCTCAATCTGTTATTCCAGCCCTGTGGTGTGTTCCCGAGTGGATTAGTGCAACTGTTAGTACTTTGCAGTCTTTACAAATGTTATATGCTGCTTTGGCTGTGATTATTGGCAGTTAAAATGAGTCCAGGACACCAGTTGCAGTAACAGTGATGGGTTTAGCCTGAGATTAATTTTAGATGAAATTTGTTTAGAGTTTGACATGAAGTATTTGTCTTTGTGAACAAATGGGTCGTTAGAATGTCTTCCCCAAATCCTCATATGGTCATTTGACCTGTGGGAGTTAGTTTGCGTTCTGAATGAAAGCTACTTTGGAATGAAATTATTTTTATGTTTTTAACAATTGGTTTGGGCAAGTAGGAATTTAGCCAAAGTGGCACAGAGCTCAGTGCAGGCCATAAAACCTGCCAACGGGAAAGGGGTCCACCCAGGGCTTTGAGCTGCTGGGTCCAGCTAAAGTGCCTGGGCTGTTTTAAAAACTGCTTTGGGTAGCACTTTCCTGTGCTGCTCTCACATTTACCTTCACTCCTCCACATTTTGCAAGGGGAAGCAAAGGCTCTGCCTGGGTACGCTGCAATAATGTATGCCTGAATCTGAGTTTTGGGCAGAGAGTCCTGTCCTTGTGCTTTGTCAATGTTCCTTTGTGAGATGTCACATTAAAAAAAGAAGCCCAAAGCTTAATCCAGGTAATTCTTCACCATAGTGCCAATCTTGGGTTGGAATACCAGAGGATGGTATTCCACTGAAATAAAAGTTGTAGATTGCTTTCATATTCCTCTTTAACCAGCGTCTGCAACCTGAATAATCTGAAATTGTTATTCCAGTAAATTTATAGCTCATCACCCTTGTTGCAAAGTTTTTTTTGTGCTTGGTCCTGGTATCAGAAAAAGATATTAGACCTGGACAAGTATGATGAAGTTTTCTAAAGCCTGTGGAGAAATCTTTTCATACATCTCTCAGTTTTTGGTACTAGCCAAATACATAGTTCTAAGCTGAAAATGTGGTTGCTTGAATAGTAAGGTTTACTCATGGTCAATGCAAACTGCCAATTTCCAAAGACAAATATAGTATGTTAGAAGCTATATGAAATACTTGGCTGAAGGCTTTGCATGCCAGCTCAGAACTGGTTTCTATAACAGACTATAAGGAAATGTATTTAACTGGTCTGTACTTAATGTGGTCACTCAGGATTTCATGGTGCCTTTCACAAGCAATCCAGAATTATGGACATATTTCAGTTTGATGGTCTTCTGCTGTGCCAAGCTCTGCACATGGAGTAGGATGTTGTGTTCTTTTCTTATAGCCCAAAATTGTGAAAAAATGCTGATATGCACTCTTCTCCTGCGAAGAAGTTCTGCGTTGGATAAACCACGCTGATTGAAGGACGCACCAGTATATTTTTAAAAATAATTTTAGAATGTTTGAAATGACAGTCATTGCAAATGTAAAATGATGTTATGACCACGAAATCAAGTAAAAAACATTTTCTGGGTTAGGTGCTGTTGCTCTAGCTTGTGTTGTTGCCTATTCAGATGAGCGTCAGGAAAAGATTTTTGCGGTTACTGGGATTATTGCAAAGATCGTGTGTGGCTGTCCACCTGATGGATAACCAACTAAGCAGAGATGTCTGTACACTGCCTCCTGCACCTTCACCTTGTTGGAGAGGCTATAGGGGACAGCGGAAGGAGTGCCAGAAGAGCCTTCATCTTTGGTGCATAATACACTTTTTACAGCTTCTGTATCTGTGTGGGGTCTCTTAAGGCCTTTGGTTCCCTGTCCACAGCAAGCAGCTGCTGTTCTAGCTTGGACACGAGCACGTGAATTGGAAGAGGTTTAAAGCTTCACCGACTGCTACTGAAGTAGCAACTTGGTACTGGGGGAATGGGGCAGTTTAAAACTGTTGGCTCTTCTCTGTCAGCAGCTCATTCGCCTCATGTGGCCTCTCACTTTTTGGAGGCACATAATCACCGCAGGGTTTAAGTAGCTGTGTTTACTGACTGTCCACAGTACATGATGCTTTCCTCTTTGGCACACGATTTTAGACAAGGAGCATCTCTCCAGGACTCACAGGCTGTTTAAAGTGAGACACTGAGTTCTCTGGCTATCCCTGCCTGTGGCATCCCCCAGCATAACTGGGCTCGGCTCAGCTGTGGTCCCTAGGCTCTGTGGAGCTGGCAGCTGACAGGAGGCCATGCGGCCTTGGAGTCAGTAGGACCTGTGGCAGGGTGGTCCTGTAGTGATCTGGGGGGTCTGACTGTGTGGCTGATGAATTCTGGTGAGGTGAAATGCTTCCCATGAACACTTTGGTATCCTGAAGTATGTTTGTTTACCTGTCTTTATTGTACACCACTTTAACACAGTATTTCACAATGAGGGCAAGAATCACTTATTAAATGGTTTTCAGTGGGTTTTGTTTTTGAGATGAAAGGTAGCTCCTGCCCAGCAAAACAAGTTCACCAGTGCAGAGACAATCCCCGGTTCCACACAGGGGCGACAATACCAGGTTTCAAGAAGCAGTTTACGGAGCATGCAAGAGGCAAAGCACTGAAGAGGAGAAGGGATGCGCTTTTGCGGGAAGTAGAGAGCTCTCCGCTCAACTGGGGCCGACCCAGAGAGGGTGAGCTGAGCTGAAAGGACTCCCTGGGCATTGCAAGTCTCCCAGGGGAATCTTTCAATACACAACGTATGAGCACGCTCCTGTATGTGGCAATCATACCGAGTATTTGAACATTTGTGAGCATTTTGTCCTCAGCCCACAGGGATCATTCAGTGCCATGCCTTGTATTAAATATGTGCAGGCTAAAGTCCTGTTTTCTTACTCAAGAATAGTAAAAGAGGGTGAAGAAAAGCAGTCAGGAGGTGGCAGAGCCATGGCACTGCAGGCAGTTGAGCACACTTAGTACAATGGTGCTGTGTTATTAACAAAAAGATAACTACTGCTCTTTGTTGATTCATTCCATTTGACTCATCTCTGTGCAAGAAGTTCAGTTCTGGCTTAATACACCAGTGAGTCACTCCACATCTCCCAGTCCTCCTCATTCTAATCGTGCTTCTCTCAGGATGCTGTTTGTTTTCGCAGCCACAGTGATGTGGTCCATTTGCTGGCTGTAGGCAGAGGAATTCCAAGCAGGCATGCCCGTTTCTTTGGTTTCAGCAGAACAGCCCTTTCCCTGTCACCAAGGTGCTGAGTATTTGGCCGATGTGCACCTCTAATGCTGCCTATCCTACTTCTCTTGCACTGGAGCAGAAGCTTCTTGGTTTGGGACAATCTGTTGAATGTGATTCTCGCTCTTCCGTAACATTTGACTGTTAGGTTTTTTTTTGTCTACATTATTTTACCAGACTGAGCCATGAAAACATCTTGTCATAATTTTGCCTTGTGCTCTCCTCTTATTCAGAAACTTCTGCTGCTTCAAGTGTCTAGGTTTTTACCTTTACAGCCAACTGCAGAGATTTAGTTGTCATTTCCTCATTGTACCAGGTGTCTAGAAAGTTTAATAGCTGTGACGTGAAGGCCTAGAATTGGCTTTAGGAGCTGAAGTCTGGCTATAGATATGTGGGACAAAAAGGAAGTAGGTCCAAGCTGTACTTTGAATAGATACCCTACCTGAGCTGGTGCCAGGCAGCTAGAGCTATTCCTGGCCAAACTTGGGAAAATCTGAGATAAGTCTGTCTGTGTGGAAACAGAAAAAAACCCCCCAATGTAATTCCAAGGTTCATTCCCACCCCCTACCCCACCCCCAGCAAAATTTCTCCTAAGGGTTTCTGCTGTAAGAAGACAGTTGAGCACAAGGTGCTCTACTCTAGCATGACCCAAGCTTATGGTTCTGCATTAAATCAGTTGTGGTTTCAAGGTCCGTAAAAGTATTATGGATCAAGGAGTTTTAAGCGATATTTTGAATTCAGCAAACACTAACTGCAAACCTTTTGATTTTTTTTTGTTGTTTTTGTATCTTGTTATATTATTCATGATTATTTGCGTCAAGATAGCAGGTGACCCTCCAAGACTCCATTGTGGGAGTCACTGTTTAAACAAAAAAACCTCTCAGTCAGTTAAGCCTAGCAGAAAAGGACCTGGGGGTGCTGGTCGATGGGTGGCTGAACATGAGCCAGCAGTGTGCCCAGGTGGCCAAGAAGGCCAATGGCATCCTGGCTTGCATAAAGAATAGTGTGACCAGCAGAAGCAGGAAGGTGATTGTCCCCCTGTACTCAGCACTGGTGAGGC
>VZTM01032138.1:233071-275051 GCA_013400555.1 Jacana jacana
GTTGGACTCGATGATCCCAAGGGTCTCTTCCAACCTAAATGATTCTATGATTCTAATATCCTGTCTGATTTTGCTTGCAGATTCTGAGCTGTCACCATTCATCGCTGTGTTAACAGCCAGGGTTGTGATAATAGCTCAACACTTCCAACACAATGTGCATGAAAAAGCTGAGACCTTTATTATGAATAAAAAAAATATTCATTTTTTTAACTGTATTTTTGTACCAGTGTTTGCTGCTGCATTTTTCTATGGGTGTGTACAGGTCTGCTGTGGTCTGCCATGTCCTGTCACCGTGTTGGTGTCTCTGTGACTGTTAGGGGGGATTGTAGCGCTCTCCGTCAGTGCAGGGTAACTTGGCCGTGCAGACAAAGCTGCCTGATTTTGCTTTTCAACCAGCCAGCCAGAGCTAAGGCAGCATTCCAGCTTCAAATTTTTGTGGTAGTTGTTTCTTCTGGCCTCCAAGTTTCAAGGATCTGGTGCTAATTAGTGAACTAAATGTTTGACTTTTATTCTTGATGAATTCATTTATGCTTATTCATTCTCAGAAATATGTAACAATACACTTTTGCCAGGGCTTGTAAGTATCGCTCATCTAACAATGCAGATCCACACAGTAGTTCAGATGCAAATGGGATGCATTTGAATGCTCTAGCTCAGAATTACGATGCAGACATGTTAATCATCAGGTTATCTGTGTACATGGCAAAATACAGGTCTGACAGGTGCAGAGGAATTGTTTGCTGGTTCATTCTAGCAGTCAAACTGCTTTCCATCATCTCAGTTTAGAGTGCTCCAGAAGTTGGAATTTCATTGCTTTCTTTCAAAAAATGCAAATTGTTTTATTGCTTCCTTTCATGCAGCCTTGGTCTGTGAAGACCTTACAGAATGTCTATCTCCATCTCATCCCCTCCCTCTCCCTGGTCACTGCCTGTTTGTCAGTACCCAATCTTGCAGACCTTGTTGTCTTTGGTGTCACCCTCCTTGTTTTTTCTACTGCTATGTACCCTCTCTGCTCCCTGGTTCTATCATACTGCCTTCTTCCAAACACACTTGAATACAGTTTCATATTCCATGGGTGCAAAACAGCATTAGCTCAGGTAATCTTAGTTTAGATGATCCTGTTTTAGAGAGGTATTTGCGTCTGGAGTCACAGAGAAGTAAAATCCCTTTTTGGTGGTTGCTCACAATAAAAAGTCAGTAAATGCCCTTGGGAATGAAATGGCTCTGGGACTGCTTTAAGACACACACGATTTCCCTTGGCTCTAACAGTTCTCCATGTGCTTCAAGGCCCAGTGTTCTTCAGAAGCTGTCTTACTTGAGGCTCCAGAGAGAGCAGCCAGGAGGAAGAGCGGGGACAGCAGGAGATTTCCTTTAGAGCCTCAAACTTCACACACCGCCCCAGAAGAGGTCTTTTCTGCCAGCTCTTTCTGCCCAATGCCTTCCTTGATCAGCAGCCAAAACGGGGTCTGAATTCCAGAAATACCCATGGGCAGTGGAAGCTCAGGGGGTTTAGCCAGCCAAACACAGTATGGTTCAACATAGGAGGGAGCTGGCCTTAGGGATTTTTCGTGTGTGTGTTCAGGCAGTAGATGTTGCCTCAGCTCGGTTTTGGGACTTCACATGAAGAGAGATTTCCTGAGCTTCCTGCCAAAGGCAGTCTCTGAGACCACAAAGCCTGCATTTTATTTGCTCTCTTATAGCCAAAAGATGCCTGACTGTTTTTATGACAGTTTGATCTTCAGAGTGAGAATTTTTAACACAGCCCTGGAAATTTCTCTTAGCCTCTCTTTTTTTTCTTTTTTTTTTTTTTTTTTTTCCGTGCACTTTGAATTCCTGGGCATTAAATGTCTATATTAACTCCTCTCGGAAGAATGTGTCCTGGGAAGTTTGCTCTATCTGAAGATTTTTAATTTATTTTTTCCCATCCTTAAGCTGCTCTGTAACCCCCAAATTGAGGGGTAAGGGGCTGTTTTGGAAAAACGTTAGAAAAAAGAAAGCTTCAGACATAGCCTAAAGTCCCATGTTTCTGGCATTTAGTTCACTATTGTTTCAGCCTCACTTCCCCTGCAATATTCAGACAGCTTCATCTGGTAAAAGTGTCTCCAGACTCTTTCTTTCAGGTCCAGGACTTAATGATTCTTCATGTTTTGTGAGAATAAGATCTGGGCAGTCGGTGTGAGACTCAGATCAGGGGCATGGCAGATGTGCAGCCTGCTATTGCAAACGTTTCTGGGATTTGTTCCTTACCTGTTGTGTAGTGGTAGCACCTGAAAGCAGTGTCAATTGGTATAGTTCCAGCATGCTGGTCTCCCATAGCAGAGGTAGTGCTTAGCTCCTCCATAGGACTCATTAAGCTTCTTAGCCGTTCAGTGTGACCACCTCAGTTCCACAGGTAACGGAGCTCAAGGCTGCAATCTGGTAGTTTGCCCTGTTATCCAGTGACAGGGCCAGGAAAATCAGCCAGTTCTCCCAAGTCCCAGCCCAGTAGTTTCCATCTGTTAGGATATGTTTAAAAGATGAGCTCTGTCTCAAAGATTTTGCTGTCTAAACTAATAATTGTCACCTTCACAGTTTGCGGATGTTACCAATTTCCATGGAATTTTCTCAGACATGCCGTTTTTCAAACCCCTGTAGAGCATGTTGAAGCCAGCTGACAGTAAACTCCTCTCTTTAGCTGCCTTGTGCTGATCTCCACGAAGCAGCCCGTGGACTCCCAGGGTTCTGCACACCACAGGTCAGATATCAGTCATCTAACTTTAAGCTGGGAGGCCAAAGGTATAACAAAATTAATGATGAGCTTAGAGAGGAGGTAAAAAGCACATACACCTGCTAGAAAACTGTGCCCAGATATGCCCACCACCTAGGTCTGGAATGGAAGATGAAGTTCATTTGCTGAATTTGCCACATGAAGAGGCAGAGGCAATGAGCTTTACTTTTGTTGCCATACTTGACTTTCTGACATCTTGACGCTGCTAGCGTGAGGCATGTCTGCTGTTCAGTGATAGTGGCTTGACATTTCCTCTTGCTTTGCCCTTGAAAGTGCTTCCAAAGGCAGTAATGCTTATGGGGTGTCTGTATTGCCCTAACTGGCAAAGACAGCCTTTGCTTATATCCTTGTTGATTCTTGAATGGTATGTTCCCTCTGCTTCCCAACTACTCCGAATGTATCCAGGTCAAGTAGATCTGAGAGTGTCTGCTGTGTCTGCTAGCACTGGCAATGTACTAGCTCTTTAGCACAGTTCCTGGATGACTCTGCTGCTTCTTCTTTTTAGGAAGAGTGGAAGATCCTCATTCCAGCTGTTTCCTGAAATTTCCCCACTGTGCTAGTGTGAAGAAAAAAAATTACTACGTGGGAAAAGCACTGACTTATTCCTATACTAATGCCAAATGGCACAATTCAACCGGGTCATTTAACGTACATGCCTTTAAAATGGAGGCAGTCAGAGCCCAAAATATTGGCTGAGCTCTTGCCTGTGCTTAGATCATGACTGTGTTACTGCCAGTCTTGATTTGAGCAAAGTTTTGTCATGTTTATCCTGATTGGTGCAGACCAGAAAATGCACTGGAAAAATGATGTGATAAATTATTATCAGGAATGGGCTATTCAGAAACATATTACTTAGCTTTTGGCAAACAGGTAGATATTTGCTGTATTGTCTCAGCAGATACAAACTTGCACTGGAGATTCTTGCTCTGACAGCAGCTACGCAAGGTCATGGTAATAGCCCTGTGGAGTGATGAAGTGTATTAGGGCAGGTTGAAGTGGCATGTTCATACCAGGTTAATCTGTCTGGCATGGGTGCCAAGTGTTGCAAAGCTGTGGTAGGTTGGACTTCAGTTTGGTCTCGAGCTGAGTACAAACTCAGAGCTGCTCTGCCACCGGTACCTGCCTAGGGTTTAAGTTAACACAGGTGTGTGTGTACACTGCAGTCACGTCCCCACATGCAGGGAGAGCGGTCTGCAGTGATTTAGCAAATGGCATGACTGCTGAGAGGCAGCGAGTCTGGGGAGACAGGGTAGGGTGCAGGGGACAGAGGCATTTACTCTCTCCGTTCCTGGACTGATAGCAGAGTGCATCTCCACTGTTTTCTGTAGTAGCTTATGAATGTTTTTGTCTCATTTGCCCTTCCCCCTTCTTATCCTTTTGGCTTCTCACACAATTACAGACTGAGCCTGTGTGACTGTATGAAAGGCATTTCCTCCTGTTACTTTTTTTTTTTAAAGTCAGCTTCAGCCCACCAGCTGCTTTCCATTAGTGTTACACACACACACACTAGGAGGGCAGTACATAATGCTGCAGGCACTGGTGAAAAGCAGACATCCCTCAGAATCACTGTCAGACAGAGGCTTCTCAAAGCAGATTGTGGGTGAAAAGAGTTGAGCACTTGGGACCTGTCTTCTGGCAAGCCTTCTTGGAGAAGCCAAGGTGTGGGGTCAGAGGGCGGTGAGGGGGTGTTGTCTGAATGCAAAGTGTGACAGCTGTGAATAGACCTCTTTATGTGAATGGTTGTTTGCTCTGGATTTCTGGTCAAGGGCAGGAGCTGCATGTTGTCTGTTGCTATGGGGAATTATGACCCCCTACTTGATCCTGGGAGCGTATTTTATTGATATTAAATATTATCCAGTTGTTTATCTAGACTTCCTGATGGCTGCTATTGCTGTATTATTTGTGATCCTTGGAAGAGGACCTTATACTTTCTTAAACTCTCTCTCCTGTTGTGAAAATTACAAGAGCAATATTCATTAACTTTATAAACTCCTCCCCTCACTGTTATCAGTGGAGGCAGTAGCAAGAGTCCTGATGTAGACTGCTGTTTGTGGTATTCTCTGATGCCTACCTAAAACAATCATGTTCTGGCAAGAGACATACCAGCTGGGGGCTGGCAAATAAACCTGGGAATTTCATCATAGGAACACTACAGGCTAGAAGAGTACAATGGGGTCAGCTGTGCAAGGTCAGATCCTGGTTCCTGCCATCATGTTGGGTCACACCTTGTTTGAGCAAAGTTGTTTGTGGCATCCCATGCTATTTAGCACGTTCCCTGAGCATGGACCTTGAGGTGCAGTTCACTTGGCTCATTGCGTGGAGAGCAAAGGGGGCTTTGTTTGTGGAGTCTGATATGCTCAAGGGATGTGAAAATTTATGATGAATCTTGCTGACTCTGCTATTTCTTTATGTTTGACTCTGAAATCTTGTTTCCGGGGGGTGTAGAAGGCAAACTTCTCTTGCTGTCGTTGGATTAACAAGCTCATTGATAGTTAGCTTGTGGGGTTCCCAGAGAGGAAAGTCATCAACCATGTTTTGTCAGAACAAAGTCCTCTAATGTGCTTTAATAAGGCAGAGTAAAAATTTAACCTCTCAGTCACCTTTTGCTGCAGAATATACTCTGAATAAACTAAACCATCCTACATTCTGTGTTTGGGTTTGTTGAAACTTGGTGTTCAGGAGAAATAGAGGGGCTTTCTCTGAGGCCCTGCAATAGCTTGAAGAGTGTTTTGGGGAGATGCTGGCAGCAGGGTGGTGGCCTACAGAACCAGATGAGGGACACGAATTTCCCTATGCTGATCCATCTTGCTGTGCAAAGTGTGTGTCCTGAAATCTGGAACATAAGCTTGATTTCAGATAACTTTTGTAGCATGGAGGAAATTGGTCTTTAAAAGCTCCAGGCAAAAAAATTCACCTCTTTCTCTTGGCTACTTGCCATTGTTTGTCTTCTATAGGCTATGAAGATGCTAACTGAATGCAGTGCCTCGTATTCTTGAGTCTTTATTTCCTTCAGCAGTTATTTCATAGGACAGAGGCTGTTCAGGGTTCAGCATCTCCTCTGGTCTCTCTGTTACAAGGCCTTCTGGAATGCTTATACAGAAGCATGGGGCTGAAACTGAAGAAACACTGAAGGTGGGCTAGGAGCTTGCTTGCTGTGCAGTCTCTGGGTCTTCTGCTCCACTGGAGAGGCAACAAGGAGGCTGTGTCCCTTTTCTGAGGCTGAGCAGAAAGCGTTTTGGTTTGTCATGGGCTGTTGTGAAGTGCAGGAAACTTGAGTCCTGTACAATGTTAACTTCCCAGGAGTCCTTAAGTACACAGAGCAGTGAAAGGGAATTGTCTTTTCTTCTTCTAGCATTCCTTCCTCCCCCCCTCCCCTCCAATGAGGTAGATGTTCAGTAATGTACTCAGCTGGGAAAATGGTCAGAATGCCACCCTGGGACTTTTATTTCTTTTGTCCTATCACTGCCCTCCCAGTTTGTAAAAGGGAGATGAGGATCTTTGTCCTGTTCTTGAAGATTTCTTCTTTCTCTCGAGACTCATTAGTTCCTTTAATGAACTGAAGAACTCCAAGTGAATGCAACGCAGTAGGGTTATTAATGGAAGTTTCCTATGGGATAGCAGGGAGCCTAGTTCCAAACCATCAAACCAGATCAGAGTAGTGACGTTTGCTAACTTGTTAACTAGGGCCCATTGCCTGCTTTGAAAGTAACACAAGCCCTGCAACATTTTAGGAGTTCTTTTGCTTTAAAATACACACTGGCAATGCAAATAGGGGCTAGTAATTTCAGCTTTATTGTTGTGATTGCATCCATATCAGAAGCCACTTCACTGTTTGCAAGTAATTCATTAATTCATAGGTGTAATAATCCAGCCCATCACCCTGTGCAGGAAGAGGTGAACACCAAGCAGTTAATCTTTACTTCTCTTGGTAAGCTTTCAGACTGTCCTTGGCCTTCCCCAGGAATTGCTGCAGTGGAAATACTGGGTAGGGCCAGGCCTGGCTTTTAAGGTGTCTAGCAGAGACTCAGCATCTTGCTTGTACCTCTGCAGCAGGAGGCCTGTGCACACACAGGCGCTGCAAATGCTGTTTGAGAGAGGATTAAGAACATGATTAGAAAGTTACAGACTGGGGAAATGTGCCCACTGTTCCACTCCTGTTGGGAAGCAAAGAGTAGCTGGGACTTGTCGGTTTTACTACCTTGGGCGGCCATAGCTATCAATCTGTCACTGCTCTGCCTTGACTGCTCTCCCACTGAGGAGACTGTCTCCATCATCCCTCCACAAGCTCCTTCCCCCAGCTCTTCTCTAGCATCTCCTCACCTGAAGGTCAGAAATACTGCTTCAAAAGGCCATTTATTTAACGTCATACTTTGATCACTAAAAATCAATATGCATAGAGTATTTGTTTAAAACTTGTCTCTAATGGCAGGGTGCACATGGTTAGTACAGCTGATTGAACTGAACGTACATGGGATTGATACATCCTGACACTACCATCTGTCAGCTGTCATTAAGGCCTGGAGGTGGTGAGTGTCTGAAGGTTCGATCAGTTAATGCCCATGCACTCACATGTATTTGTATTGATGGGGTTTTGTCCTCTTTTTCTCCATTACATTGATCCCCAGGCTAGGGTTTGTTGCTCCAAACATTTCCTAGCTGTTCTCTGTAAAGTACAACTCACTGTCACCAGAGTTTGAAGTCTTAGTGTTGTCTAATTGCTAACTTTCCTGCAAGTGTGCCATCAAACTTTTAATGATGCAGCTTACACTTTGCTGTAAATAGATATTGGGGTTTTTTTTCTTGTCAGTAAAATGCTTGCTAACTTAAAAGCTTGGAAATTCTGTGATAGTTTTCCCTCACCTCATGTCACTGTTCAGTTCACTGGAAAAAGATGACACTGGAATGATGTATACATAGGCACCAAACCATTAGGTCCTAAATGGGATGGGGCACATCTGCAAACAACCGATGCACCCTTGCAATTGACACTTGACCTCCATACGCCCCAGAGAACTCAGCTATAAAATCGAGCTAATGCTGGATCTGATTTGAGTGTGAAGCCTCTGCCTTGGAGCTGGACTGCTTTGCAATTATAGTTCCGCTTGTATAAAGTGTACACCAATTGGAAATAAATGCTTGCAGTTATAATAAACACAGGAGTCAAAATATCTCCAAGGGCTGGAAGGATTCAAAGCGAGCAGCTGAGATGATTGAGTAATTTAAATAAATGTAGAGGCGGTGAAAACAAAGCTGGATCTGAAAACAGCAATTTCTCTTGCCTTGATTTTCTTGAAGGTGGCTAAAGCAGAAGATGGGGGTCTGAGCCAGACGTCAGGCACACTTACATTCTGTGAAAATAAGCTCAAGGCTGGGGACTTGCCAGTTTGTCCTTGTAAATTTGTTGAGCTTTCTTGATTTGTTTCAAATGCCTTTCCCTCAAGAAAATCTAATGTAACAATATGCACAGTGTATAAAGGGGAGGAGGAAATTGGAACCAAAGTTCTTGTTAATACAGAGAAAGAGTCTATGAGAAAGTGTGCTGATGACTACTTTAATAGAAATATGCAGGAAATGCAGACTTTTTAATGGGTAATTGATGAGACTTAGGGAAAACCAGAGAAGAGCTGAATGGTTATGGTTGTCCAACGGGGAAAATCTTGAAAGTCATATTTTTTGTTGCTTCTCAATATTGTCTAACAATTGTTTCAAAAACATCCTCAGTGCATCTTGTTTAGAAAAGGTATCATCAGTCCTGGTTGCTGCAATGACTTTTTCATTGACTTTAGGAAGTGGAGATGAGATTGTTTGGAACTACAGTGTGTTAATGTGCTCCTGTGTTCACTGATCACTGAGGAGCCGGTAGAAAAGAGAAGAAAACTGCTATTTATCTCCTCCATTTCTACCTACCGTGCAGCAGCGTGGCAGTTTGCATATCTGTGTGGCTAGTGCTGGGAGAGCTTACTCTGTGGTCTGCTTTTTGCAGGGTCCTGTTTCTTTTAGCCCTGTGGTTTGCACCACCTTTTCTTGTTTTGTTTTGTGTTGGGTTTTTTTTGGTTGGTTGGTTGGTTGGTTTTGAGTCTCATTGCTTCTGCTTCTGACTTTGTGCACCTTATCTTTTAAGGTTTTCTGAGGATGTGGGCTTATAAGAAAGTCCCAGTGCTTTTGGGCATGACAGATTAGAGAATGTATGGGTAATACAGAAGAAATAGAATGGTTTACTGGTAAGCCAAATTAGTATAAAATAATAACCTTGCTTGTTCTTGTGATACTTGGCAGTGTTGTTATACCACTTTGAGGTGGAAAATGTTAGGTGAGGTCTATGCAGAAAAGGGAGCAGGATTTGTTTCTGGGTATTTTCATTTGTTTGTAAAGATTACTTACTTTTTAAGTCCTGGCACAGCATATTGGAACTGCTAACTATGTAAATGTATCACCTAGATATCTTCCATAACAAAGGGCAATATTTATGAGCTGTCCTGCTAACCTGTCACATTCCCATTGTTGCTTGACGTTACTGTGACTTTTGTGGTCTGCTGCTTATTTCCTTTGTCTCTGACAGACACCCATTTAGGAGTCTTGGAAAATACAAAGTGGAGCCGGTTACCATTGAATGATCTTAAAACTAGGCTGAACTTTTGTTTTCATCAGGGAGGAAGATGATGCCATCAGCTAATTTGGTTGATCAATAGCCCTGCTCGCGATAAGGTTTCAAAGCTTGTGGCTAAAAGCTGATTGCACTGGATCCAAAATAAATTTGATCTATTGGTTTCAACAAATGTAGCATAGCCCAGGATGATGCTTCAGTGCTGATGCTTAACTAATTTTAATAATGCTGACAGACTAGCCCTGGTGCCTGCTGTGAGGACACTATAATGCATGAACCTTCTGCAGCAGAGCACTTGAGATGCTTTTTACAGTAGCATGGAACTGTCACTCTCTAGCAAAGAGCAATCATAAAGGTTCATTATTGTGAGACTGGGAAGCATTCCAGCCTTTGCTGAGCAAGCTTAATGACATCTTTCATTAATGCAAACTTTGATCCTTGTTTCCTAAAAAGAGAGAGGTACTGGGCAAGATATTTGACTGGTTTGTTAGTTTTGCCTGGAGAAATAAGCATTACTGAAAAATGAGGGAAAGCTCCGTGCTAAAATGCAAAAAAGTGTGCAAGCCCTGTTTTTATTAAGTGTTGGGTGTGCGGTTTCTGAAGGGGTCCAGCCAGGTGGTTTCTTCATGCTGGGTAGGACCATATTCTGCTGGGAAGGTTTAAATTTAAAATTTAACTGATGCTTTCATTTTTGTTTCAGTGACTATATCATGGCTACAGGGCCAACAGAGGTCACACAGTCACCTGAAACAGGAGACACGGTTGAAGAGTGCACAGGTGAGCAGTTCTTCTCTGAATCTGTAGCTGATTTGGAAGTCAAGTTTTATTTTCTTCGGGTCGGGGGGTCTGTACTGATGTGTTCTGTGATGTTGTGTTGGGTTTTGTAGTGTAAAAAACCTGTTGTGTTGCTTTGTCAGCTGGCAATATTATGGGAAGGCTTTTTTAATGTGCAGTACTGGAGGGCTGTAACCTGTTGAGGGTATTCTTTTCCTATTCTAGCTTGGATTTTCAAAACCAGCCATTAGAGCTTGAAGGGCTGAGTGCTGTGCTTGCTTTGGTGTGTGCTCCAGAGGTGGGAGCTGTGCCTGACAGCCAGCCTCCGTCTCTGCCGGCTGCGTCGGTACCCGCCCGGCAGCCTTATCTCTGCTGCTGGCCACAGACAGTTATTTGTTACTTATTCTTTAATCTAGTGGCATGGGCTGATGCAAACAGCCATGAGGGAATGGAATAATAAGCATGAAAGGAAAATATCTTACTTATGCCAAAGGGTTGTATTAATTAAAGGAGATGCCCTTTGCCAGTGTTCAGACTGTTCTTGAGGAGGTAGGTGAATATGAAGAATAGCAGCATGGCTATTTCAGAAGTGGCTGTGATATCACTTGTTTCTTTTTCTTTTCTTTGGCTAATGTCTCACAGTCATCTGAAATGTTTGTGTTTCAAAGGTCATCTTGCTTTATCCTTTAGGAATACATTTACCACCATCAGAACATTGGTAGAAGAGAGGAAGCACAAGGCAAAGCCACCATTGCTTGAACTCTGCATGGCAGATAGATAGGGGTGGAGAAAATGCAATGGGTGCTCAGCAGCAGCTGGTTTCTTAAATTTATAATATAGTTTATCACATAGTCCAGAGCTATCCATGGCACACTGGGGAAATTGTGTGAAACCCATGCATGTGAATTTTGTATTCAAATTCACTAGAAGATTCAGAAAAAGAATCAAATTCTGAGCAGGGTGACAGGCAAGGCAGGAGACGGCTTGCTGTCTGAAGTGTTGGCTCTAAAGCCACCGGGAATATTTCTGTCTCTAACCCAACCAAAATTTGAAAATGGTTAAAGGCTGCAGCACTATTGCTGAAGTATTCAAGAGACATTTGACTGGACCTGGATAAAGCCATTTCAGGATGGTTTGTTTATTTCCCATGTAGTGTAGGATTGCCTCACCTCTTGATAGCTTGTGAAGTAAAGGCTCTAGAAGGCTAAAAATCCCAGCCTTCACAATCTAGTCAATTAGATAAATTTCTTGAGGTTTACCTTATTGTCTGACTAGTAGTAGAGGGCTTTCAGTTCATCTGTTCCTTCTGGATGGCAGTAACCAAGTCACTGTCCAAAACTGTCAGCACCTCTTAGCTTTATGGAATTCCATTATTTACTTGTCTTTCTGGCAATATCGTGGGTTTTTTTTGAAGCTAGAAAGCTAACATCATGGTATTTTCTGAGAATCTTGTTTGTGTTTTCTTTTTGGGGAGTGTGTGTGTGTGTGTGTGTGTTGGGTTTGGGTTGTTTTGTGGGGCAGGGGGTGGTGGTGGTGGGAATCATGTGGTTTTGTCCTTGGACTTGAGCAAAAAATGGAAAATGTGTCCTGACTGCACCTGAGGAAGCCAGGCAGCACAGAAGATCCCCAAGATAACTTTTAATTTAAATACAATGTTCCCTGTGCTTTTTAGAGTCTCGTTCTGGCACTGGAAAAAGCACCTTTTTCTATCTTGTTGTTGGGAAGAACCATGCAAAGAGCTGAAAGACAAGCATGAATTCTCTTTGTGCACCGGAGAAACAATGAAATAGGCAGTACCCAAACAGTAAAAAATGCAGATTAAACAAACTTTACAGAGGAAGCAAAACACTACTCCTTCTCCTTTTCTGTTATAGTGTGTTAAATCATAGTATAAGCAACTAATTTTAGGGAAGGCTTTTGCTTTTTAGGGCAGTAGTCTTTAATCTTTCATTTTTAGTACCATAAAATTGAAGATCAGTAATGCTAAGAATTCAAAAATCATGAGTAATTATTCATCAGTGGGTAAAAGGAGAATAGACTTGTGTTTTCAGAGCTTGTGTTTTCTCTTCTTGCTATGACTGGATTTTCTTTTTGCAATGAATTTTTTCCCTTTTAAGTAATAAGATCCTCTTCTATATTATTAGTTCAAGTATCGTAGAGCACTCAAGCAATTTAGTGATGTGTTGGGATACTTTAACAGTGCACTGAAATGTAGGCACCTTTCAATTAAATGTGGCATCCTTTTAATGGTGCACAAAACCAGTGTACAGCTGTTTGCAGCAGGGAAGGACTATGACCACCATCTTTCTGGTCCATGTCTTTGTTCCCAAATGCTCTCACATAGTGTGGTCTCAGAGTTTTCATCTGCATGTGGCACTAAGTGTCTAGTAGTGATTTTATCTTTAGTTTTTTTTATCTGTAATAATATGGCAAGTGCTCGTCTCCTGGAACTGCAGAGAAGCTTAATGTTTTCTCATTCATCTGAAACAGCTGAAGGCATGCAGCTGAGCAGAGCACAGCTGAAGGGGAATTATCACTGGAGGGAGGGTGCCCTGCACATCAGTAATAAATTAGAGGCTAGAGAAGACACTGAAGTAGCTGGTGTGTCTGCATCAGAGGACTCTGTTGCACACTGATACCCAAGTGTTGTTCTGTGCCAGCTGAGGTTTACTCATTGACAGTGTTTGCAAATCCTTTCCATGGGCTCAATTCTACAATTAGCACCACTTCTGGTCTAAACAAGTATTTGGAGTTGTACCATGGCAATGTTAGCCTTTGTGGTAGGACTTATGTCTGCTTCTTTTATATGTTCTTAGAAGCACTTCTTTTTTTGTTGTTACTGTATGGTGGGGTTTGGGGTTCATTTAGAAGCCTGTTCTTCATTTAGACTGCCTTTAGAGCTCTCTGAATGCAGTAAAGTCTGCTATTTTGTTCTTTGAGTCATTGGTCTACATGAACAGACATTGTTGAATTGATAATTTTGGGGTGCTGTTTTCATGAAACTTTTTAATCTTTCGTTTTGCTGATGTAAAATAAACCAACTCAACTTTGATAAGTTTCCTGAGAGAATACCATATACACTGTCTAATTGCTGATGAACAGCAGTAATGATAGGGAGGCATTTCTGAAGACTCTAAAGGACACTCAACGTGCTTGTTTTATTTGAGAGGCACTATAGATTTCCAGCTGCTGTGTCTTCTCTTACCAGTTCTTTCTTTGGGCACAGCATGAAATTCATTGAGCCCCATGAGATTCTTAACAAATCCAAAACCATTAGGGTCAGCTCTGTAGTCAGGGATAGGCAATACAACCTGTATGCTTTCTGTGACTGCCCAGTAAGATACAATGGTCTTCCACTGATAAACCCTCCACAGGAGTGCCACAACCCATTATTATTCAGATGAGTGTGACTCCCTTGATAGCTTTGCTCTACATGGTTTGAAAGATAATTTGGTCACAGTGACAGCCCAAATAACTTGAAAAGTAAAGTATAGGTCTTCCCTGGCTGCTGCTGCTCTGCAGAGAGGTAGCTGTTTCATTAGTCCGTGCTGGACACGTAGCAGCATCCTTGTACGTCCTGACGCGTGGTGCTGGCACGGGTCTTGAGAGCAGGGAAGAGTCAGGGTGAGTAGATCTCAGTATCATTGTTTATTTCTCAAAGTGGCTACTGTCTGATGCAGCTGTGTGGTGGCACAGTTTCAGCCCAGATAAGGCCCACTGGCAGAGATCCCTACACGTACAGGGCACACGTTGAGACAGAGCATTGCTAACTAAATCATTGCTGGGAGAAGACAATAACTGTGTTGAAATAATGCCTTGCTTATGAAGGAATCCTCCAGCTGTGAGCATTTATTATGCCAACTGCTGTAAAGTGTTAATTGAACAATGAATTTGGCTCAGAAATGCAGTGATGTTATTGCTCTGCATATGTATTTAAGTCAATCACAGGGGGCTTAGTACAATAGTTTGGCCCAAACCACTCCAAACTGACCCCTCGATGTAAGGGTCAGTGACAAAATGCAGCATTTGTGTGTTGAAGGCAAATACAAATAAGAATGTTGAAGTATCTTAGGTAATTAAAAATGAAAGAAGTCAGAGATGTTTTGTATGGCTTATTTTGTTCTTTTTGTATTTCTTTTCATTTGGACAATGTAAAATCTGAAATCAGATTAACAGTTTTCTAATTGTGTTCTGAGGGCTGCTGTGTGTGGGGGGGTCTCACATCCTGCAGGGCAGTGTCTTAATTTAAGTTTTCTCCATTGTCCTTGGAGGAGTTGTTGGTTTTATTTTGGGGCAGTGGTTTAATGTGAGTATGTTGGTTGTAGAGCTTATCAATTCTTTTGCCAGTTTCAATCTTTTTGCCAAATGTTGAAGATTCTTCAGGTGTTGTCTCCTTACAGCACTGAATAAAGGGAAAGCAGAGCGAAACTGAACTATGTAAAGAACAGTAAGAATTAAAGACATTGACATGAAGTTTCTTATTGATGTATAATTGGCGTGATGGCTATTCAGTTGTAGTAGATACATTCTCTGTAGAAGGTGTATTTTTCATATGCTGGAACCTAAGTAGGCACCACTATTGTCAGTTTAATGCCAGTGTTGCTTTATAGGCAGCAAACGTAAGAATTGTAGCTTCACCTTTCAGTGGACTCCAACACTGAATTATTTACAAAGGAGCTGACTAAAACTGAATGGGCTGCTCTAGCTTTGAGGTTTCCTCCAGAATTTAAGAGGTAACATTCTCTAAGCTAAGCAACACCTCCAACTTCCATAAATTTTCATTTTTCTCACGTTGCAGGGAAGAAAAAATCGAAATTTCAGACTTTCAAGAACTTCTTTGCCAAGAAGAAAAGGAAAGAGCCTCCAACTCCCAGGGGGGAGAGTAATTTAAAACCCAGCCAGTCCAGCAGCGATGTCAGCATCTCTGCGCTCAACACTACTGTACTCCATTCACCAAAGGAGGCTGGGTAAGCTGGGGGGAAGGAAAATAAATAAATAAAAGCGGACCTCTCACAGCAGTAGGATGAAAGCACAAGCTGGCCCCTTAGGAGCAACCTCAGTCCAAGTTTGTGCAAAACAAGCCCTAATGCTGATGAAGGAATTCCAAGAATTTCCTCTTTCTTTGCTAGTGCTTCGAAAGCCAGTCTGGAGAGGAGGGGGAGGGCAGGCAGGGGCAGGGGTGATCAGACCTCTTAGTCTGAAAATGCAGCTAGCCCAGATTGTTTTGATTGGGTTTAGTGTTTGAAATCTGTCCTGGAAGGTCTGACCAGCAGTAATTTTACAAGAAGATGGTGATTGGAATGGCGCTAGTACAAAGAATACATGTGAAGTTGAGTTGCTGATTTTTAGTATAAATAGTGCCCTCCATCATGACTGAGGTAAAGGGAAAGAAGTATTTTTGACGTATTATAAGTATGAGATTGCTGTTTTAA
Organism: Jacana jacana; assembly: GCA_013400555.1. Lineage (NCBI taxonomy): Eukaryota > Metazoa > Chordata > Aves > Charadriiformes > Jacanidae > Jacana > Jacana jacana. Next base: position 248,649 of record VZTM01032138.1, read on the forward strand.
CTTTCCTATGTAGCCATTTAGGTATAGGTAACAACTGAAGGCCTGTAGTTCTGTGTTAGCTACCCCTGAGGGGCTGTCCCTGTGAATGAGGTTTGCAAGTCCTTAAGGGGTATCCAGAGCAAGTCTCAGTTCCCTGAATGATATTAGTTCAAAAACTTGTCCTTTTTTTCAGATAGTGTAGTACAAACTCTTGGCTTGCATTGCTAACCTTCACTGATAACCTTAGACCATCAAGGTACACAACACTTCCATTGCACGTCTCTCACTGAATATGGACAACCCTCTGAACATGGTTATGTTTCTCTCCAAGAGAGCCATGGATCAGCATCTGGCAACCTATAATTCGGCTGTTCTCCAGCTCCTGACCCCCCTCATACTCCCCTGGTAGCTCCTCAGCCAGGCCTCTCTTTACATTAAGCCTAGGCCTTGTGGAGTTGCAGACTAGCAAGGTGTGACAAAACCGCCTATGCTTTGCAGTCTTGGAGGGGACTTTGGTTGGGCATGAGACTGGCAGAGGGAATGAATAGCGTGGGACATGGTGAAATGAGCGTTGCTGCCAAATGCTTTGTATCATCAAATAAGGCATTTGGTGGAGCTGGACATGAAGTTTCTTCTGAAGGAACAGTTTATAGATTATACTTTCTCATTCGTTCTTCCTTGCCCCACCTTTCCCCACTCTCTGTTGTGTTTATGCAACTGCATCATGGAAATGATCTGGGAATGAAACAAAAACCTCTTTAGTTTGTCTGTTAGCATAGCAGCAACAGAGTAAGTGACCACACAGCCAGTCCCCTGGGGTAAGGGGAATGAGAGTGACTCAGCTAACCTTGTCCAAAAGGCACGGGAACAGCTGAGTTTACCCCATCAGCCGATAGGAGGGATCTGGCTTAAAATCAACTATCTGCTCCAGAGGCAGTGTGGGTGTGAACTCTTTCTCCTGTCCTTAACCAAGCACGTCAAGTCCAATTGCTGTTTACCTCACCACTATCCTCCTGTGATTATGAACTCTTTTGCAAGATCAGAGATCAGGAAGTGAGTAAAACCCTTCTGGTTTTTTTTTTTTTTTTTCTTAGAGATAGGATTAGATGGATTATCCAAAAAAAGTAGAGCATATGTTTGTGCTACTTGAAAACCATATCATGTCCAGAGCCTGCATCATATAAGCATGCTTTGCAAGTACCTAGTGAGATGGAACAACATAATCCTTTGGAAAACCTGATCCTGAAAGCCAGTGGAAATACAGCTTGTGAAGGGTTTACAGCAGGACCCTGAGCTTTGCAATTTCTGGCACGCAGAATATCAAGCCCAATCCTAGAACAATGCTGCTGTTTGTTTTTCTTGAAGCAGAAGCACTAGTTCCCTTCTTTTTTTTTTTTAAGCCCATGTAAGGCTTTTAAAATTTAACTTTTCTCAAGAATAACTGGAGAAAACCCCCAAATGTACCAAATGCTTCTTGTAACAGGCAAAGGGATGTGCCCAGTTATCAAGGTGCTGCAGGGAATCAATGGGATTTGGAACCTGTGAAGGGGAAGGGAGCCTTATATGCCACTGCCTCTTTATCTTCTGAGTGGCATGAGTTTTGAATGGAAATGAAAACACCTTGAGAGCAAAGTTAAAGCATGTACCACAGATGACTTCTTTTCTGTATCATCAGAAGAATGAAAGACCTTAAAGAGAGGAAAATTTCAACAGGTCTTATTCCTGTTAAAAAGCTTTGAGCACAAAAAACCTCCTGGGGCAATATGTAGAACTGGCTGGTCTCTCAGTCCTCTGGCACCTGCAGTTGTTTTTTCAGAGAGCGGCTGCCTGAAGGAATTGTGTCACCTCCTACCTCAAACACTAATAAAAGGAGTTGCAGTAATAAGAAGTGGAAGATAGCCCAGGCTGTAATGAGTTTAGGAGCACCTTTATTGCTTGCTGTAGAGTCCCACCATTTCCTCAATCATGGCAGCTCATGTGTTGCTCCACAAGAATGAATTGAGCATTTGTGTAGGGAAATCAGTGTGGAGATGCAGTGGCTAAAACATCTGGGTGTTTAACTGACAGTGCATCTTTAGCTTCAGCACAAATATAAATACACTGCCTGGAATTGTGCATGAATGTATATTTGTACATAAGAGACCCATTCTGTACTAAAGCTGCAGTTAATTCTATATTTAATCCAATGCTCTTTTTGTGACTGCCAGAAGAAAATACAGTAATTCTCTTGCAAACACACGATTCGTAGTTAGAGAGAGAGAGAGCAAGAAACAGATCTTGTACCAGCAGTCTCAAGAACAAGGAAACTTCAGCCTTTACTGCTGAAGAATTCCAAGTAAAGGAAGCAGGAAATCCCCAAATAAAAAAGCTGATCCATCCTAATGCACATGTATTCTTTGCAGTAAATAAGATCTGATATGCCAACTAACAATGAATATACATTGCAGTAAAAAAAAGTTGTGTGACACTGTCTTTCTGTGTGTCGGTAAAATTGTGTCTTGCCCACATAGAGTGTCTTTTGTGCCGAAAAGGACTCTAAAATCAAACACACAAAAAAGTGGGATGGCTTCATTCACTCTAATGATGAAATAAGGCACGTTTCTTACCGTGTGTAGTACTGTTGTCTTATAAACTAACACAGACGTTAGCTCTGACATAGGAGGAGGAAGCATGAACTCTGTGCTGTGGGAGAAAGAGCTCAGGTTGTCTTCAGCACAACATAAACATAGAGCAAAATTACTTTGCCCTACTGTGAAAGTTGGCATAACTGTATACTGACTGACTGCACCCTGGGGGCAGCAGGAGGGTTAGTCAAGCAGACAAAAGAGATGTCTCTGGAGATGTTAAGAATGGAGATGCAGGAGGAAAAAGAGTAATTTCTTTGGGGTTTTTTACATGGTGTATTCACTTTTTGAACGTTCACAGTCTATCAGGGCTTTCTTCTTGAAAAAAAGAGAATCTGGAGTTAGACAAACAGCAGAGACCTCTTCTACTTGATTTCCTTGCAGAAGAGTTAGACTTACTGGATATTCCTCATCAGAGTTCTGTTCCTAATCATCTCCTGTTATCCAGAGTCAAACTTTCAGGGGCAGTGCGTGTTGCCTGCACAGGAGCTCAGCCAAAGAATCCTTGTAACTTGTGGGTTATGAGCCTGATGGCCGACAACATGAGTATTCTCCACTGTTGTCCAGTTAAGTGCTAGGATGAAATCCTGGTAGATGCCATCCTTGTGGTCTTTCAGACAAAGTAATGTAGAGGCACTGAATGTCTCACGCTAAGCATTCCCACCAAAGGAGGACAGGGGACTCTTGTCGCCCCCCTCTCTGCATTGTAGACATCCCTCAGGGTGACATGCATCCAACTAAATCCCCACATCTGACCTAGTCACCCTGGACTCCCTCTGTTGTCCACAGAAACTGGTCTGTGAGTTCAATGCAGATGATGAGTACATCTGAACAAGAGACACCTGTATTTGATCAGCATACTAAGAAGTGTTTCTTCCTCCCTTCTGAGTATAAAAAGAGCTATAGCAGTGACTACCTTAGACAGCTAACATGCTGAAATAGGAATTTAAGGAAGGTGCATCCCCCCGGCCTCTTTATGATCCCGCTGCCCTGGTGAAGTAGTGCAGAGAAGTGTTGGAGGGCTGTACACCCCATGCATTGACCACTCTTCCTTCCTTCCTTCCCAGACCTAAAGGAAGCATGGGAAACAAAGCCTTGTCCCATGACAGTGTCTTCATTTTTGAGTCTGCATCAGGAGGTGTGACAGGTGACATGTTGTCTCAGGAAAGCATACCTGGAAGAGTGAAAACTTTGCAGGTGAGAACATCTACCCCTCGTTCATGGTGCTGCTTTGTATTATCTGACTCCTAGGAAACTCTGTTGCTTGATTCTTCTACTGTTTGCCTTAAGATTTTGTTGATTGAAATGTTCAAAGCCACTACTTTTAGATCTTTTCTTCCTCTTAAAAGCTGCATCCTTGAGCAGTCCTTGTTCTTTCAGCCTTGCCCAGGCCTCATGCTATGTGAGGGACATGAATCCAGGTCATGGACTTGGGAAAATTTCCTTAATGACCATGCAGTGGAATTTCCATTCTTTACTTCATAGCCACTGCTTTTGGCTTAAGGCCATTTATTTATACTGTAGTGTGTCCCTTATGCTGTTATTCTTTACATATTGTGTTATATATATGTTATTCTTTTTGGTAATTCTGCCTATGATGTTTTCACTGCACATATTAGCACCAACAGCTGTGTAAGCGTGTGGGATGATGGATATGTCAGAGCACTCTTAGTGACAGCTTTATTTATATCATTATTCTTCCGATCTCTGCCAGCAAGGGATACTGTATTCTGCTAGGTCATTTCCTTCTTCTGAGGCACATACTGAACCCTCCTTGACAGCTCCCTTATCAGCTGTTGGTTATATTCATTGCATTTAAATAACTGCCCAGCTCAGAGCATTGAGATAAAAGTTGAAGGTTTCTCCAGAGGCTGAGAACAAACCACTGATAAGGCAGCCAAAGGCCATTGAAAGTCTTCCCTTGCTCTGTGTGAGCTTCATATTGCAAAACACAATTGCATCACATGGTAAGTAACAGAGAATGCACAGAGGGACTTGTTCCTCCATAAGACTGCAAAGTAGTTTAAGCTTCAATTCAGGGTGTTTTTTGCGTGACAATAAGAGTAGCAGGAGAAATCATGTTTATATATGATGGAACTATACTGGGGGAAAAAATGCTCTTTTCATGCTCTCTCCAGTTCACTGTGCCCTGTCATCATCCTGCATGGTAACATAATACTACCAGCACTATTTTTATAGTCATGAAAGACAGCCTTTCTCTGCGAGCTTGACTCTCGTCAGAACAAAAGCCAAGCACTAATAAAAGCTGTTATTTTCTTAGCAATGTAAATTAGCTTCTACCAGTAGAAGACAGACTGTAAATTCAGAGTTTCCCCCATAACACTTTGCTGTCTGCATGTAATAAATTTGATAAATCAAAGATGGGAAGTTTGGAATAGAGAAAAACAAAATTGCCTTTCTGTAATTTCCTTCCCATGAAGCACACAAGCCTGTTGTATGTCTTGTTTTGCCCATATGTTGCAATCTTTGTGCAGTCCATCATCAGTCCTCCTTTTGCAGATCAATGGGTGATACCTCTCTGATTGTTGTGGGTAAGAGGGCAAGAAAGCTGTTTGAACTGGGGCACTGGTGGATTAAAGAGTGACATTGTGCTACCCAGTGTGGCTGTTAGAGCTATAGGAATTACTTTACAAGTGAATCTTCCTCAATAAGAATGGCAGCTATTTGGATCTATTTTACAGAGATATAGGTGAATGCATTGAATCATAGAATCATTCAGGTTGGAAGAGACCCCTGGGATCATCAAGTCCAACCATCAGCCCTACTCTACAAGTTCTCCCCTACACCAGATCCCTCAACACCACATCTAATCTACTCTTAAACACAGTCAGGGATGGTGACTCCACCACCTCCCTGGGCAGCTGATTCCACTGACTGGAAAAAAAAAACTTTTTCCTAATGTCCAGCCTAACCCTACCCTGCTGCAGCTTGCAGCCATTCCCTCTCGTTCTGTTGCTAATTGCCCATGAGAAGAGACCAGCACCAACCTCTCTACAATGCCCTTTCAAGCAGTTGTAGAGAGTGATGAGGTCTCCTCTCAGCCTCCTCTTCCTCAAACTAAACAATCCCAACTCCCTCAATCGATCCTCATAAGCCTTGTTCTCCAGGCCTCTCACCAGCTTTGTTGCCCTCCTCTGTACTCGCTCCAGCACCTCGATATCTCTCTTGTGTTGAGGTGCCCAGAACTGGACACAATACTCAAGGTGTGGCCTCACCAGTGCTGAGGACAGGGTGACAATCACCTCCCTGCTTCTGCTGGTCACACTATTCTTTATGCAAGCCAGGATGCCATTGGCCTTCTTGGCCACCTGGGCACACTGCTGGCTCATGTTCAGCCGCCCATCGACCAGCACCCCCAGGTCCTTTTCTGCCAGGCATTGCTTGCAGAAGAGGACAGAATTAGGCCTAGAATTTCCCAATCTGGTTTAATAAGCACAGAAACAGAAAAAAAAAACAGGTCCGTATATTTATCTTGGGAATATTTGGTTGAGAGGTTTTTAGATGAAGGACAAAGTTTCTGTTCAGACCTTGTTTCTGTTCCGGCTTTGACATAGCTGACAGGCTTAAGCCAAGAATTTTAGTAATGGTGTTTCCTGACATCTGAACTTTTTTTAATTTGAGGGAACATCTGGCTGCTTGTGAGGTTGCAGACTTTGTTTTATTTTTCTAGAGTCAGGGCCTGCCAGAGCATTCTTCTGTGCAATCTTGGAAAAGAATCCCTGTACTCCTTTACAAACAAAGTTGTTCCTGGCTGCCATTATCATTCTTGCTGTAGACAGGATCAGGATGTGATACTGGGGAAAATTAATGAGTAATTTATTAGGGTGGACCAGAAATTGAATTAAATGGTCTTTTATATTATTATTTGTGTTCTACTGAATTAAATTGTCTTCAAGGCTAGGTTGGAGGGGGGTTTGAGCACCCTGGTCTCGTGGAAGGTGTCCCTGCATATGGCAGGGGTGTTGGAATTACATGATTTCTAAAGTCCCTTCCAACTCTAACCATTCTGTGATTCTATGATTGTATAAAAAGTAGGACGTAGCCATTTGTGCAGAGGACTGTTGTGACAAGGGGAGGGTTTTATAAAGGAAAGCTGACCATATAAACCTGGGGTTGGGAACTGGTGACTTGTTCTGCTGGTTGTGTAACTACTTAGGACACAAAGATACATAGAATTATTTAAAGAATAATTAAAGCTACATTTTTAAAAAGTCTTTAATTTAAACTGAATTAAACTGCTGTAAATTTTCTGGAATGGTGAAATTTCTGTCTTTGGCACCTTACTGAATAACACTGATTTAAAGTTGTACCAAAGCCAGTTCTCATGATGAGTCTTTGATGAATGTAACTAAATAAAATTTTATTAACTGCTATTTTCTGTAAATGGTCTGTTTCTTTGAGTATTTTTGTTAACTAAGATATTCTGCATGCCTAATGGGAGCAACTGGGAGAGATGTGTCTAAAATGTCCCCTATAAATAATGCCATTGAAAGTCTATATTCTAATTTTCTTTTCAACCATAGCTTCAGTTGCAGCAGAACATCAGACTTGGGTCACCTCCTCTTGTTATAACTGGAAAGAAACTGGAAGATGCAGGTGCTGTTTCTGAAGATGATGGTTTACCTAGAAGCCCTCCTGAAATTTCAACCCTTCATGAAGTTCTGGCAGATTCTCCAAGCAAGGTACAATCATTATGTCACTTTAGTGACCACCTGTACAGAAAAGATAAAATCTCCTTAGAGAAGGGGAAGACCCTTTTGCTTGCTTGTGATAAAATCTGATGGTACAAATCAGTCAGAACTAGAACAAATTACCTAGGTGGATTGTGGACGTGTCACTGTGAGGGATACCTAGGAAGTGGCTTTATGGATATCCCTTCTGAGTACAGTTTTCTATGCTTTTATGAGGACCAGCACTGGGGCAGTTGTGACCCATGTCATTAAGGAAAGAGGAGAGAAATTCAGTTGATACGGCAACGCTCGGTGCCTTTGGGCAAGGCTCTCCTGGCAGGTCTGTCTAACAGAAAGCATAAAAAGTCGATCATTCCCGGGTGAGCGTTGCATTACTGCGACTGTTCCGTTTCCCGTTCAAGAGCAAGCTGAGGTACTCTGCACAAACTTCCTATGGCTTCTTGCTTCAAAGAGCTGCAGAGATTGGCAGCTTCCTGCACCTGTGAAAGAGGAAGAGGTTTTGGGTGTTTTAAAGCTAGCAAGGAAAACAAAAATAATGGGAACTGCAAGAGAATCTTAAAATTTTACTGGTTTTGGAATTAAATAGCCAAAACCATGGCAATATTTGTTGAATTGACAGGAAAGTGGCAATCCTATGATTCCAAGGAGAGCAGATCCTGATGGGACTCAGACAAGGTTGACTTCTTTCTTAAGAATTGTTTCTCACAGCAGATGAACGATTTTGGGCTTGAGTGAACATGTGAGTGTTTGTAAATTTGAAGACCTTAAAAAAACAAAAAGCCAAGGTAACTATAAAATGTGTTGCCTCGTGGTCAACCTTCATCACACATCTCATAGCAGGATAAAGCTCCCCTACTTTATGTTTGATCCCCAATTAACCAATGAAACCTACTATGTGAGGCAGGGACTCCTTGACCTTCCCTTTGCCTTTCCTCTTGTGTTTTCTTGTAATTAGCACTGGATATCCAGTCCCAGGTAATTGATTGTGATACTTCCCTTGACTTACCCTCTTCCTTATTTTATCCCACAGTCTTCCAACCCTGTTCAGCGTCATAGCTCTTTGAGTTTAGGCGGGACAGACAGTGAAGATGAACAGGTAAAGAGCTACTTTTCCTGCTAATAAACTTTCCTGAGGCAGCATGTGTGGTGTCTGTGTGGAGCTAGTACAATAGTATTTTTCCTTTTTTAAAAAAAATCTATTCTGGGTACAGCGTATCCTAGCAAACAATTCACAAACAGTCCAGAGTGATGCAAATGATACTGAAAATGTACCTCTAACAGTGTTTTGAATAAGAACCAAATAAAGAGAAACAGAAATCTACTGGTAAGTGGTTTGTGTGAACATCAGTCAGCTCAGTGATACTGTGTGAATCTGTAAAGTTATGCAACAGAACATTGGACAAGGCAACGCACTTCAATTCCTCTTCCATGTCCCAGGGCCAGGTACCCAACAGCAGTATTAGCTCACTAACGCCTGCCCTTCAGCAGTGGCCTGTGAGCAGTGCTCTGCATCTTTCTTATCATGGCAAATAACTGCAGAATCAGCCCTTTCTGACGGCAGGTGTTTCACAGGAAAAGGTCTGTGTGTTAATTTGCGTTTCTCTTTGGATGCTAAGTGAGTGCCACAAGCAGCAGGTTCTGCTGTCAGAACAACACAGTCTATTCCTTGACCAGCTCAGAAAAAGTTACAGAGGTCATAATTTTGGAGAGGAGCCCAGGGGACCTTCACCTTGACTGTCCTTGCTGCTTGAAACCGAGTTGAGTTCCCGCCCATCTCACACTTTCAAGGCAGGCTTGCAGGGTTTGCTTGTGTTGCCTTTCTCCAGTGTAAATATAATGTCTGAAAGATCAGTCAGACCACAGTTATGCCAATGAGGTCTTCAAATGCCAGTGAGAAAGGCAACCACCACTCCATCAGAGCTGATTTGATTCATGGGATAGCCCTTGCAATTGTATAATCATTGTAATCTGCCATCTGGCTGAGAAGGGGAATATTTATGGGTCGAGAATAGCTGTGGGCCATTCTGGCCCAAGCTTTGCAGTTTTCCATGCAGGATCCCTGTTTGAGAAGCTCACCACAGAGAACATTATTTAACCCTTTGTGGAACTGAGAATAGCCACAAGTAAAGGAGTGGTAGCACAGTACCTTGAAGATTCTTTCCTGATGAAAAGGGCCTTAAGCAGCCAGGGCAGCACCTTGAGGGTCAAACAGTGCCCACCCCACTGCTAAGAAGGGTTTCCCTTTCACTCTCTCTTTGGCCAGCCTTTGAGAAGGGAGAGACCAGTTCAACTTTCCTCTCTGTGGTTGAGATAAGACACCCCTGCTCAGTCATTTCTAGATCTTTTGCTTTTGGGATAGAAAGACTAAAATGTTCCATTTTCTAAACATGCATAGTGTTTTTTCCTTTCAATGCAAAAAAGCCCTTTTCTATACAGTTCTGAAGTCTTTCAGCTCTTTCAATCTTGCAATCTCATCTTCTGTGAGAAAGATGGACAGAGGCAGGAGAATTTTTTTCTCTCTTCTATATTGCACAGAATTCCTCACTTAAAGGCCCTTCATTTTTCTCCCCAGCTCACTAGGAATCAGACTGACTTCTCTACAGCACTGTGAATGTTCCTCTACCCAAATAGTTCTCGTAGTCAGCAGTGTGCATTAGCAGAAATCTTGCCAATATGTTTATCTAAAATAAAACCCCTTTTCCTAAATAACCATAATTTTTTCAGTAGCTTTTGAAACTACATAATGCCAGAATTTGAGCTAGCAGGACAAAAGTGGTAAAACTGAATAATTACATCTCGGAGATGAGGAAAATTGTGAAAACCACCAAGAAATCCACACTAGTTATTCCACTTAAGAGTGTTGTGTATTTAGTAAAGGGAAGCATTTGATTGTAAGCAATCTGAAGTTGCACACAGTGTAGTGTTTACATTTCACTGTTCTATTGATCTTGCTGCAGATAATAGTTATTTCATTTCTTTGCCTGTGCTGCTTCACTGGCTTTTCCAAGAGCTTCATGCTGCTGTCACCTCTGTGCGAAACCATGATATGTCATCACCTGCGTAACTTCTCAGTGCCTTCCACACTTAAAAATACCCACTTTCTGACTAATCTAAAACTAAATGTGAGGCTGTCACTCAAAGTGAGCAGCAAGTGACTTCCCAGAGACATTCACCAGCGTTACCCTGCCTTTGCCAGATAACCTGTACGGAAATCTGACTTCCTTGTTGGCATATTCAACCCGGACTGATTAAAAATCTCAGCTTGTGGGGCTGAGGACAGTGTTTTGGCACAAACAGTCTTTAGGAAATGGCCTCCTGGCTGCAGCGTTCTCCTCGTGCAGATTACTGCAGCTGCCCAAGAACCAACAAGCACCAAATTTATCTTACACTTAAACACTGATGTGGAAATCTTGTGTCTGTTCTACTGTCTTTGAGAGGAGATGCCAACTCAGTCAGTGCTCAGAAGAGAAATATACCCTGAATCCATAGTGGAGTAGGGTATTGGCCATTGATTTACAGCAGTAGCTCAGACACTAGCTTCAGGTAATTTATAAGCACAACTTATAATAATGTGATTGAATAAGCACAACTTTAATTTTATAATTGAAAGGCAGAAGAATTTCTATGTAGAAATCAGTAACCATGTTACTATTTTGGAAGTTCTGGTGATCCTTCCAGGTTTGTCATTAACCTTGTAGCGTCATAACAATACTTTGCTTATTTATTAGCTGTGTTCTTCTTTCTCTCTTTCACAATGTGTAAATTTTTCATGAGAAGAGTCTGTATCTGTCATAATACGTTCTGTTGTGGTTTATTTCAGATTTAGGAACTAAAAAATAGGAGAACAAGGAAATTCATTTTAGCTACCTTAAGTGCAAAGCAAGGTACATAGGCAATCTTTATAGGTCAGATGGGAAGATGCTTTTATGATCTTTAAAACTTCATCAGCACACATGTTTTAGATGCTGTGGTATGTCCTAAGCTTAAACTAAACTAAAATCTGGATGCCAAGCACAGTGAAATAAATGGCTGTGTTTCACCAAAGTTTATGACCAAAGCCAAAATGGAGGGTATGTTATCCTGAATGAAGCTTGTTTAACATGGCTGTGAAATTCTGCAAGTATTCTAGACTATCTGGTCTGTGTTTCAAAACAGTAGCAAAACCAGTCAAGCTGTGTGTTTAGGGGTTTCTCTACAAACGCTTCTGTAAACTCTTTATCTCAATAGCATAAGCTAAGGTTACTGCTATTTAGTTCCTCAGAGCAGATTGCTGCAAGAGTGAGTCTGCATCACTGTCTGGGGTACTTGTTGGAGGGAAAGATGTGATATGAAAAGAGCAAACTGGCTGTGACAAATGGAGATAATGAGGAGAAAGCATTCATGCTACTTTTATGGCTTTTCAAGAACATTTTCCTGCAATGTGTCTCAGTGAAAAGGCAGCCATAAAAACTGCACCAGTGTCTCCTGCTGGTGCATACGTATATTGCAAATGGTTTTTCTGATAAGAACTGGGAAGGGGGCAGACTGAGGCTTTTAACTGTGGCAGAGGGAGAGACAGGTATTTCTCACTTTGGTGTGACATACAGCTGAACACACAGAGCTGAGCAATCTCTATGCAGAGATGACATTAGGCTTGCATTTTAAAATGAGGATTTATGTCCAAAAATACAGTCCTTTCAGGCATCTGCAATGGAATGAGGTAGCAAAGGAATTGTTCTGGAGATGTGGGAAGCCAAGCAAAATGTATAGTGACATGTTTGTGTTTTACAGGTGCCTTCAGGAGCTTCCTCCAGGCCCATCAGTCCTTCATCTTCCGCCACTCCAGGGCCCCCCAGCTCACGAGGCAGCAGCTTCCTTCCCATTGACTTCACCATCCCTGCCAGTCCCCTCAGCTGCCTGGACACCTCAGCAGCCAGGCACAGGATCGCCATAAACCCCCGGAAACAGAAAGGCTTTACCAACAAGCATCAGCAACCGCCCCAGGTAATTGTTTTCTGGAGAAGGATCACTGCATAGAAGTAAATGGATATGAATTTTTAGCTATTATTTTAAATAGCTTTAAAAAAATTATATATTTCCTATCCACATTCTTTTCCCTTTTTGTTCTTTCACTGGAAGAAAGGAAACTGCCTATTTTCCACCAACCAACCAACTAATGAAAAAACACCCAGAAATATTCAGTACCATGGAAGCAAAAAAAAAGCGCAACTTTTTGTTTATTTAGTAAAAAAAATGGTTTCTTGTTTATTTAGTCAAAAAAGTTGTGGGTTACATTTCATTTGTAAAAGGATTCCTGTCTTTGAAAAGCTAGTTTTCAATTTTAAAAGAAGCCTAAGTCTGTTTCTACAAACAATTACAGATTGGCTTTAACTTAATTCATTGTAAGTCAAAGGAAAGACTAAAGGATTTGGGGAAGGAATGTGGCTCTGTGTGTAGGATATCAGGATGAGATACTTCTCATCCTGGCTTCTAGGAAATGTGAAGATGAAATTGGGCACACAGAAAAGGTTGTTGAGCTGGAGTGTGACAGAAATTAGGAATAAAGCTACTCTACTGCTTGTTTCTCTCTCCATCAGCTAATCATGCATGAAAATGTGTCCTGGAGTTAGAAGTGAAAGGTGGAGGGGAGACATTCAGGATGGATGTAATACAGAATGAGGTTTTCTTGGGAACTTGGGCCTTATTAGCATCTTTGCTGGATATTCTTTATCCTGCAGCTGGTACAACTACAGGCCTGAAGGAGCAAAGCTAATTGTGGAGAGTCAGTCAGAGATACCAGAAGTGATGATAATGTCTCTGGCTTGGTCTGATCTATCCCAGCAGGTAGCTTGGGTGATGTCTTAAAAGCCAACTTGCACTCCAAATATGTCAATCCTGGGATGATTCAGATTCAAGAGAGATCAATGGATGGCCTTTGCCCTTTTGAACATGACTCATTTCTAGGTTCTTAACTGGAATAGAACATTACCCACAGTGTTGGTAAATTACCAGATGGGAGGTTTGGGTATATGTTTTGAGTATTCATTAACGTGTGTGTACAAAATACAAATTTTATTCATTATTTCTTAATTAAGAGATCTTACTGCACCTCATTAGGTGGAACAGCTGGAAAATGAAGCAAGTCTTCCTGCAACTCCAGAAAAGACAGGAAATTCAACAGAATTACTTGAGAGTGACCAGCATAAAAGTGATTGGGAAGGTAATGAAGACTTATGTATTGCTACTTTAGGTTCTAGAACTCTTCTACATAAGGCTGACAGGACCTATTGGAACTGTAAGTCCTTTCAAACTAGACATCTTTTGGTTTTACCAGAAACTAATCCTGGTTGCAAAAGTGTTATGCTGGATAAAGTCATGTACTCCACTTAACACAGTGGTGCTGAAATGGTAAACTTTGAGGACACCATTAAAAAATACTTGAGGTGAAGGTACCATGTTCAGAAGTACCTGTGCTGCACCGTTGGCTCTCAGTGGATCCCAGTGGATCTCAGTGACTGGAGATCCGTGTTCCTTGGCGCTCAGAAAAACCTTAACTTCAGCATTATGTCTGTTGGGTGTGTAAGATGACTGTAGCTGGCTTGTGTTGACTGACTCTTCCTTTGCCACCTCCCCCCTTATCACAGTAACTAATTGCCATGCGTAACACAATTGTAATTGTAAATTCTTTGTGTTTGGGGAAAGGAAATTCTCCAAAGTCTCCAAAAGAAGACTTTTCTCTTTAGCACTGCATTGCAAATGCACCGACTGGTGGTAACGCTGTGGTGTGGTGGGAACACTGGCATTTTGTTGTCAGGGCAGACTCAGGACCCAGTGCTGTCACACATGAGAGTTACTGTGTGCTGACACAGCTAAACTATACAGCTGTTCAGCAGTCCTGCTTGAACTGCAGGAGTCAGAGCTACCTGATGCTGAGATGTTCTGCTTAAGTACAGAAAATCCTCCAGGTCGTTCTAGATAGCTTTTCAAGGTATACACATGAAGGAGGGTCTAGGGAAATCTGGTTTACAACTAGGGGTATGCAGGAAAAGAACTAAACAGCAACTGATTTGATACAGTTTAAGTAGACAAACACTTTCAGTCATTCCTGGGATTAGGTATGTATTAGCCTGCCCACTTGGGCAGCCCATTTCTAAATATGCTTTTAATAACTTTATTTATCAGACAGTGGTGCCTGGACAAGGGGAACTCATGCTAGATGACTGCACTGTCTGGAATGACTGACTGATACAGATGGTGCTTGAATTGTAACCCCTAAGTGTACACTCTTCTCTGTTTAATGCAGGATTGTCAGCCCAGGTGGGGCATTGTGCAAAGGGAGGTGGTTCTAATGAGAGGGCAGGCGTGAAAAGTCCCACTGGTGCTGCCTGTGACTCGTGTGATTCCACAGTTGTGCCCGAAGACTCTTGTGCTTTGCTGCATGAGGATGCATGCCCTCCAGATATGGACCATCACTATGAAGTACCTGCACCCCTTCTGAGACCCGAGCAGCCTTCCCCAGTGAACCTGGAGGATCCTCACAGTGCAAAAGTGTCGTACTGCTCAGATGAGTCTGCTGATGAATTGAAATTACATCAGCAAAATACCAATACTGAAGAATCTGCACTTCCAAAATTGGAACAAATTGAAGGAGAAGCTGTTGTGTTTCCAGACATACTAGCAGCTGGCTTGTTTAGCAATGGTGTGGAAACAGAGGGCATAGATATAATGGCAGATGTCACACAAAGGTCTTCAGAAGATTCTGTGGACCCAAACATCAGCGACCAGGAAAAGGAGGATCCACTCTTTATTGGCAAAGTAGGAGCCTGCTTGGGTGCTGCTGAGAATCATTCTAACCATGCTGTCTCAGATACTACACCAAGCACTTCACAGGTTGCGGCAGCCAATTCACAGTCATCTTCTGACAGCAAGGTAGTGGCTGTTTTGAAGCCTGAAAACAGTTCAGTAACAAGAAACGCCAAAGAAACTTGTGAAATAATGGAATTTCAGTCATCCAAAGTCAATGCAGAAAAAAACATAGACACTGCTGCGTCTGTCTCAGAAGCAGGCTGCACGCTACCTCCCAGCAAACTGGACCTATGTTTGAAAGCAGAAACTGTTTCAAAGGGTAACCAAGGCAGTCACCAGGCCAACCCCTCCCACATCTCTCAAAAGCTTTCCGTTGGATGTCTTGCCTCTTCAAGTCTAGCTGGCTTGAAGAGTAATATCTCTTCAGATGATGACAGTAAGGAGTACCAGATAAGCAGTACAGCTTCTCACAGAAAGACAGTGGGAGACAGTCAATCTTCAGGTGAAAATGTAAAATGTCCACTGAAGACTGCTTCTGCTAAACCAGTCAGATTTACCATTGCACCAGCATGGCAAAGATCTCTCTCAGGGGGTTCAAATTCAAAGGAAGATTCCTATACCAGAAGCTCCCCAACGTCCCCTATAAGACCAGAGTTGTTTGAAGGAGTGACAAAAGAACACACACGTTCAGATGCAGTTATCCAGGAATCAGCAAAAACCAACATCTCAGATAGATTTGATAGAGACTGTAAGGACAGTGATTTGCATTTGAGTTCTTCTATGGAGTGGGCTGACCATGAAGGAAAAAATGTTGAAAACCCATTTGGGGTCAAATTAAGGAGAACATCTTCTTTACTAAAATACCAGAATGAAAGCCCTGCTGAGTATCCAAAGCTGATCCCTTCAGCTGTTCCCACTGCTGCTTCTGCTTCTGCTTCACTTCGGGAGTCCCAGAAATCAGTGGGCACAGGGAAGCCACCTCCAAGTCTTCCTGTCAGCACAAAATCGTTTGTTAAAAAACCAGATCTCCTAGAAGACAAAAGTCCTCCCAAGACAAGATCAGAAGAAGTGACAAAGAAGCAAAATGGTCATAAACCTTCAGGTATTTATGATATATTTTTATCCAAACATTGTAGAAAACAGTGGTTTTGTAGAAAATCTAGCAGAGTGCAAACAGAAGTTAAAAATCCTCTTGACACGGACTCAACGGTCAGCACCATAATTTAATTGGCTTGATGATTTGGCCAGTCAAGAGAATTCTTGGCTTATCTTAATGAGGGGTGTGTTCCAGCAGGAATAACAACAGATTAATAGCTTAAGGGTTGCTGAAACATTTCTGGTATGACCTACTGTGCATATAGTTGCAGTTTGAACACAGCTTTTTAAAACTTGATGCTGTTTTGTAGCTAATTTTCCAGACTGCAGCAGCTCAAACCTTAACTAGGAGTTGTATTAGATGTGATTATTCTTTTTTCTACAATCACTCCATTTAAAATATTTGAAAGTGAAAAGGCAGCCTGTATTTTACTGCCTACATGAAAAAATAATGGTTATCGTACTCAGTTAATCTGCAACGTAAGGATGTTGTTTCAAAGGCAAAATCCGGTTCACAATGATCTCAGTGGGAGTTAAACAGAAGCACAGTCAGGTCAAAAACTCCAGAATAAACAGAAAAAACAGTTATTGCCAAGAAAAAAATCATCAGGGAAGGTAATTTTATCTCTGTGCTTTTCAAAGGGTAGTACAGATGCTGAAGGATTTAAAACACAAAACACTAGCTTCAGACTGACTTGACCTAAATCCCTTCTTTACTTCAAAAATGCTTCTTTTGTAGAAAAAGTCTCGTCTCCACATTTGGAAACTGCTTCCTCTGAACCAGCGTGGGTCTCCATGGCAAAACTAAAACAAAAGGGTTTCCAGGACCACCCTCTTGCCAAAGAACATAAAGCTGAAGACAAAGCTTTGATCAAACTGGACCCAGAGGAGGTAGAGTACTGAGCAATATTGCATGGATACGAATCCTGCACCAGACTGACTGGGTACTTTGGCACACTGAGAGAGAGGGGATAACTTGGTTGCTTGTGAAGTAACCCTGTATTTGTAGCAGCTGTCTTCCTTCTTGCCTTCTCCCTCCCTCCCTCCCACAGGATGTCCCAAACCAACCTTGTCTGGATTTTGTTGCATTTCCATAGTCAGGTTTAGAGATGTTTCCAGGGTGAGCTTTATGAACACCAGTGGCTAGTGGGTTTCTTAGGTGCATTCTTTTCTTCTCTCTTCCTTTCGTAGCAAGGGATCTGTGCTAGTGAGAACATACTGAAGAAGAATATTTCTTCCAGCTTGAGCTCTCAGGACAAGAAAATGCAAATGAAGACTAGTGTGGCTGCTGCAGCAGGTATTCTCTTTCTCTACATCTTTACACAGTGGCTACGGTTTACACCAGTAAGTGGTGTGGGTGGCAGGTAACGGGGGGAGATAGCTACCTTTTTGATAATCAGCATACTTTATATAAAGCCTGCTCAGACTCTAGTTGGCATATTGGCTTGCTCACTCAGCAGACAAAGCAAGTGAGAAACCGTTATCTCTACTGCCAGTTCGTGGAACGACATATAAACAGTATGGTGATTTACTACTGGCAAAGGTCAATGCTAAAGAATACCAGTTGAAGTTGGAGAGTATCCAGAAGAGAGCAGCAAAAAACCTCTTCTAGACCTCCAGTCAGCCAGGAAATAGTGACGGGAGTGGCATTGTTTAGTCTAGAGAAGACAACATAATCTGCTGCAGAGGACAGGATTAGTCTTTATGCTCTGTACGATCTTAAACTGCACCAGGGGAGGTTTAGCTTGGACATTAAGAAGTACTTTCTAACAATAAGAGCGGTGAAGCACAGAATAGCATAGGTTGCTTACAGAGTGTGTGCATTGCTGGACGTGTTTAATAGATAAATACGTATCAAGAATAATTGAGGTAGCGTCAGTTCCACCCTTGGGTGAACACAGAGGCTTGATGGCCCCTCTCCTGCCCTGTTAGCTGTGATTCTCTATAGAAAGATGCAGAGGAAGAGTGTGACTCAGACAGCGTGACTCACGTACCTCTTCCAGGGGTACTGCTGGGCTGCAACTTATCCCTCCCTGCTTACTCAGTGTGGTGCCAAACCTCAGAGACACGCTCCAGCTAGATATAGATAAGCTGGTTCTTCAGCTGTGAAAGCATATTGTGCTAGCTGAAAGCTATTGATTTCAGATACTGCCTAGGAAGATAAGAAATGCCCCAGTGTGTCAGAGCAGTGGCTTTTCTGTTCCAGCTCCCTGTTGCTGTCAGTAAGAGATGCTATCTAGGGAGAGTGCATGCACCTGGCCATTTTCCCCTTAAAATCCACCAGCATCCAGAATTGTTGTATTAGAGATATCAGGGGGTACCTCTGCGCCTGCTCCCTGTGTGGTTGTTTATAGAGCTGTTAGCCCTTGTGAACTTGCAGGGGCCACAAAATAAGCTTTCTCTGTTAAAACAGGTAGCTGACCAACCGAGGATGTGCACCAACAGAGAGGTTCTGATGTCAGTTGCCACCTAACTCCTTGTGTGTGATTAAAATAAAATGGTTTTAAAAAAGGATTTTGTTACAGGCCAGCTTCGTCTTATGGAGCCTTGTGCTGTTGCGACCATGCACAGGACTTAAGACTCACTTTTGCTTATTATAACGAAGGAAGTCTCCTAAAATGTGAAAATTCATTTCCAAAACCAAAATTTCAGTAATATTTAAATTTCTCCATCAACTCAGATTCTTCTGAAAAAATTGCTGTATGTGTATGTGGAGCTGCAGCCTGTTTCTAATGGATAGCTTACTCCTTTGGCTTTGCTCAGGAGCCTGACTGAGGGAGCTGATGGACATTTTCCATTGATTTCAGTGCAAGCAAGATCAAGCTTCTTGTACCTCACACTGCTTAAGTCCCCATGTGGCCTCTGTTCCTGTGCCAGAGCACAGCAGCCCCATCACGCCTGCCACATGCCACACACAGGCTAATCAAATATGGGGAGAAGTTTGAATTTTGACTTGAGAAATTAGGTACTTCCTGGGTTGGAATGGACGGAGAGAGCACGATTTTGAAAGACTTGTGAACTGTGTCTGGAGAGACGAGAGCTTCATCTGTTCAGAGCTGCATTGGGTGAAGCCCCATTCCAGGGGCTTGAAAATTTTCAAACAAGATGGATGGAAGAGGTCTGTTTTTTAAAGCCGTACAAGGAGCGTTGCCTGTATTCCTCCATTCTTTGTCAGGATGACAGGCTTGAGTTAGGCTTCATGAAGAGGAACAGCTAGCCCCATCAGGATCCTACCTGCTTGGCTTACAAGTCCAAGAACATGAAGTACTGGTTTTATCCCTACCTAGTATTTAATAATATTGCTGTAGCAATATTTATGGCAGAAGTGAAGACTGAAAAATAATCTTTAAGACTTTTCAGTGCTGACAAACAGCTACCAGTTACTTTTAATCCCACAGTAAACCTGAGGTGATCCTTGCCCTGCAAATATTTTGCTTCCGTTTTCTTCATACTCAGAAGTCTTATTCCTAGATCTTATTGCAGGCACAGAGCAGAATAAGCCTGTGGAACTCATTGCTGTGCACTGTCATGGAAATTAAGAGTTTGAAAAGATTAAGAAATGAGTTAGGCAAGAATATGAATTATAAAAATACCTGGGGCTGTAGTCTCTATGTGCTTGAAGAATTTTGAGGAACTTCTTCATTTATCAGGGCTTAGATACTTGCTGTTGGGACTGAAGAGAAGATTCTTTTAAGGGCAACTTACTCACTAACAGCTTAATATCAGTCTTTCCATTGCAATAGCTAGTCCTTACCGTTGTTGTAGCTGGACCATACAGCACTAGCAATACCCAGTTTAGTAATCCATCTGACTTATTTTTGAGTCACAAACATTCAGGACTGTAAAACAATTGCTTTAGAGAGAAGGAAGTATTATTGGCAGAAACTGAGTTTTTAACTCTCTGGCCTTCTGATAAGTGATGGATATCTTGTTGTTGGCAGGTAAAGTTGGACCTATTGCTCAGGAAGCATCTGTGATTCCTGCTGTTGAAAAGGAAACAAGACACTCCTCTAGCCTGCCAATGACACCGTGCAGCCCTGTGGAACCACCGTGGCTATCCCTGGCCAAGAAGAAAGCCAAAGCGTGGAGCGAAATGCCGCAGATTGTACAATAGCAAATGACATGAGGATCCTTCTTTGTATCGCCAACAGCTGCATTAACTCCATTTAATCACTTCTTTACTGTGACCTTTTATTTGAGAAAAAAGAGCCTTAAAACTTTTGCTCAGACTGTTGTATGTAAATACACAATGAAGAAATACCTACTTTGAAGGCTTAATTTGAAGTATTAGGGAGCATCTCCTCCTACCAAATACTAGGAAAACTTGATCAATTTGTTTTATCCTTACACATTTGACAGAGTTCTAAGAAGACAAGCTTCAGGCTTTTGAAATATTTCCCTTGCAAAATATGTTTTTAAAGTTTCCACAGACCATCCAGTATTTTGTGCAACGTGGCTTTGGCTAAGAAATTAATGGATGTGTATTTAAGGGTATAATGCTGGGCACTGACGCATCATGACTCATGGGCATTGATGTCATCACACTTGTTTCTCTAACACTCTGGGATAGGCAGTCTGACTTTGCTGCTGATTGTTAGTGGATCTATTTTGTGATATTATAGGATCTAAACAGCATTGTGAGTTGGAGTAATTCTGGCTTTTGGGTGGTTTGAAGTCACAACACTGTGGGTCCTGTATTTTGTTTGTCGACACCTGCTGGAATGGCCCAGAGCCCAACCCACCATCCTGTTTTCTCCCATGTACTGGAAAACCACCACACTCTAGCATATACTCTGCTTTTGGTTACACCTTTGGAAATTTAGAACAGCTCATGCATTCTACTAAAAAAGAAAAGTCCTTTCTTGAATTATGGCAAATAGAGATTTATTTTTTGTGAAACTCCTCAATCTCTCTTAAAGAGTGTGTTGGGGATGGCAACTATTTGCTACCTAGAAGATGGCATCTTGCTTTCAACAAATGCCACTCTGCTCTTCATGTGGATGTGTATTTAATCAGGTATATTTAATATTAGTGATAAAAGGGGCATCTGCTTTCTCCCTTACCTCATCAGTCTTTAACCAGTAACTCAACATCAGTCTAAAAAAGTGCAGCTGGGAAGGGATTGTTCTCTCAGGGCCTGGCCTTGCACTCACTTAAGTTGATGGAAGTTTTGCTATTGACTTTGAAGATCACAGGCAATTGAAAAACAAGCTTTGTAAAGTGATGGTGGTGGCTTAAGTGGCAGTGGCACTTACTGGTCCTTTTCAGTTTTTGCAGCATCACACATTTATGTAGTTTTTGTTTATAGTTGGTGCAAAATCTGAAGGTTGAGTTGGCTGATGGGCAGTTTTTAGCTGGAAAGCTGGTAGATATTTTTAAGGAAAATATTACCTACTGATAGGATTAATTGCAAATAAAAAGATTTAGTTACAGGTCGGCTCAAACAAGACTTTAATCTTCCAGTCTTGGCCCGAATTTAATACGTAATTTGAAAACAGTATTAATTAGGAGCTAGACTGTGATTATATTTTTTATAGAGGTGAACCAAGTAGGCTCACTAAAGCTATAGATACTGTTAATTTTGTACTAACATCGGAAGAGTAAGAGTTTCATGTTGGCTTGGTAATCCATGCCAATTTTACTACTTGGCTTTCTCCATTTTAGGAAGCATATCTTCTCTTCCAAAGAACTGAAACACTTGTATTTCTCTGGAACTTTTAAGTGTAATGTAAATGAACATACTCACCTTTGATTCCTGAAGTTTTGTACAGCTGCCATCCCATCACAGGCTTACTGACCCTGTGTAAAATATGTGCATTTCTATATTCAGAAACTCCCTTTCCTTTTTATTAGTGTGGATTGTGATCCCTCACCCAAAGTACTGCAAACTGATACTATTATCTCTCTTTCTGTGTGTTTGCTTTTAATCTTAATATTGTTTCTGTCTTGTATGTTTGGTATGTATATATGTTTTTGTAATCCTCCTCTTGAAGGAACCCCTTTTGTATTCCATTCCCATATTTGGGTTATGATTAAATGCTGTTGCCAGTGAGAATGATAGAATTCCTGGGAAAAGAAGAGTGATAGATGACCCTCATCTATAAAGAAAAAATAAAAAGAGGTCTTTGGTCGATACAGCCTCTATATATGGATATGCTGCATAGGTCTTGTTTTGAGATGATTTTCTGTGGCCTAGGACTGATCAACACAGACCCTTGGACTAACCAGCTTTCCCAAATCTAGCTATTTAAAAGTTTAGACATCACCAGAGAGCTGACTGCTTTCCTTTTGGTCTGGAGTTACTGCTTCTTCAGTACTGGGTTGGCTTGAAGGCCTGCACTTGTGGTCACAGAAGGCCTTGTAAATACTGGTTTGAATGTGTTTCAGGATTGCTAGCCAGCTGCTGGAGGACACTCTGAGGACACTTTAAAAAAGAAGAAAAACACTTGAGAATCATGTGATGCTACATTTTAAATTTACTTGCCCTTCTGGATTTTTGAAATTAATGTTTTCAAGTTTCTGTCTGCAACCAAGAGAACAAAAAGCATCTAGAGAAAAAATCAAAACTGTCTTGTGTAATCACAGGAGTTCAGGAGATGGAGTTTTAAGACAAACATCGAAATATCAGTGATTTATTGACGCATTTATAGAAGTTGATAGCTCTATTAGCGTGACTTTGATTTCCTGTCATCCTAGTGTAGTTTTTAGGTGTTCAATCAGTGCAAATAACTAATATAATAACCTTATTTGGGGTAATTATTTCTAGACATGGTCACTGCCTTGGAAACATTTTCTTGAAGTGCAGTGTTCATTGCAGAATATGATTGTAAGGTTTTATGGCTCAGGATCTTGAGTGGAGAATCACAGAACCACAAAATCTTCAGGGTTTGAAGGGACCTTTGAGATCATCGAGTCCAACCATAAATGAACAAAAAACCCAAATCAAACCAAACCAAAAAAAGCCCAACACATACACACCCCAAACAAAACCCCAAAGCCCACCACACCAACCACCACCACACCCAACAATCTCGGGCACTAGAGCATGCCCTGACGTGCCACATCTATATGTTTCTTAAATACCTCCAGGGATGGTGACTCCACAACCTCCCTAGGCAGGCCATTCCTGTGCCTGACCACCCTTTCAGTAAAGTAATTTTTCCTAATATCTAATTGGGAGTTTTGATCTGCTTGAGGGTAGGAAGGCTTGACAGGGGGACCTGGACAGGTTGGATCAATGGGCCAAGCCAATGGGATGCTGTTCAGTAAGGCCAAGTGCTGGGTCCTGCATTTTGGTCACAACAACCCCAGGCAATGCTACAGGCTTGGGGAAGAGTGGCTGGAAAGGTGCCCAGGGGAAAAGGACATGGGGGTGTTGGTGGACAGCCAGCTTAACATGAGCCAGCAGTGTGCTTGGGTGGCCAAGAAGGCCAACAGCATCCTGGCTTGTATCAGGAATAGTGTGGCCAGCAGGAGTAGGGAAGCGGTAGTGCCCCAGTACTCGGCACTGGTGAGGCCTCACCTCGAGTACTGTGTTCAGTTCTGGGCACCTCACCACCAGAAGAGCATCGAAGTGCTGGAGCGTGTCCAGAGGAGAGCCACCAAGCTGGTGAGGGGTCTAGAGAACAAGTCATATGAGGAGAGGCTGAGGGAACTGGGCATGTTTAGTTTGGAGGAGGCTGAGGGGAGACCTCATTGCCCCCTACAACTCCCTGAAAGGAGGTTATAGAGAGGTGGGTGTTGGCCTCTTCTCCTAAGAGAATAATGACAGGAGCAGAGGAAAGGGTGTGAAGCTGTGGCAGGTAAGGTTTAGATTAGATGAGCTATTAGGATCTAGGGAGCTGTGCTTGAAATTGCCTGCTCGGTACAGCAGCTGGGGTTTGGTGCCGCTGTGTGACAGCAGAGGGTGCTAGTGCCATCCCCGAGGAGCAGAGCCGGGTTCTCCGCCTCAGGGGAAGCGGATTGCGGTGTGCACTGTTGCAGTAAGCAGGCTGGGGGCTTCCAGTAATGCAGGGAGGTCTTGAAAGAGAGAGGTGTTTCTTTTTGTGATTTTATGGAGGTTTGGGAGCACAACTTTACCTTGTTTCTATAAGAAGGCCTTGAGAATTGGTGACAGCAGTGGGGAAAGGTAGGTAACAAGGTGAATTCAGGCCTGCAATGGGACCATGTGGGAAGATTTGCGAAATGTGTCCAAAAAGAGCATTGCAGTTTGGCATTTTTAACTCTGTTGCTGAGATTGGGTGCTGCCTGGCTGGAGGCTGATCTTCATCCCAGCCAGGCCTAGAATCTGATGATTGTACAGAAGAGATTAGAGACAAACAGCCACCTGCTGTGCACCTAGCTGTGGATTACAGAGATTTCTTTTTGCCGTAACAGTGAACTGTAAAGACTTGGGCTAAAAGAGTGTGTTATCATCCAGCTGGGAATCTACTCGTAATTTAGTGGGTTTTTGAGCAAGGGCTGAGTCAGTTTAAATGAGGGGAAAAGACTCCAAAATTTCCAAAGTTATGCACTTATGCTCCAGAACAACTCTGGCAATAGTTTTATTCTGAGAATCTTGTGCATACATCTCCATAAATAGACTCAAAGAATAAATTCTAAAATTCAGATATAGCTAAGGAACCAATGCTCATTTCAATTTCCATACTTAGAAAGTCTGAGAATAGTCAGGAAAGACTGGCCATACTAAAACCACTAAATGCTAGCCCTTCTCATGTTAGAAAGTTTGGATAGACCCCACCCCCCCAAGCAGTATTACATTATGTCTTTCTAAGGGGTGTAGTCTAAAATATTAAGTGCAATTTGTTTTGGAGTGTTACAGCAGAAGCTCTCAGCTTAGAGAAGCCATAATTCCCGGGTTTGTGCCACCTGCTCTTGAGATCACTACAGGAGAGACATTGTCCTGTGAAGATACCTTGTCCTTTAGAACTGCTGCTGGAAGGCGACACATCTGAAGGATGGTGGTAATGAGGGATGTGATCAGCAGCAAACATCTCTTTCTGTCTTTTCCTCTAGTGTGTGTTAGGCTCCCTACGTTTTCATCAGAGATTTATCAACAAATTTACCAACCGTCACCAAAACGATGATGTGGAACCTCTCATACTTGGGGAATCTGTTCGGATTCTGACCTTGATTTCTTGTCTGCTGTAGTTGTTGCATTCTGTCTCTTCTATGTTGTCAGGAAGTATTGCACCCAAAGCACCAATATTTCTTACAGGCTATTGCTGTTATGGCCTGGATTAGTTGTTGGCACAGAGGTTGACTGAAACAGCTGTTTTTCACTGAAAATATTTTTTATTGTCTTTTATGGAAGTAGGCAGGTGAAATAAACTGTAGATTCTGAACTTGGAACACAAAATGATGCATCTACCCAGAACAAAAAGGTTGCTCCTGTATTTCCAGCTGGCTGGATGAAGGGGAATGACTAGGGAAGAATGACAGTTCAAACAAAGGGCTTAGAGTGGGAAGCTGCAATTAAAATTACTTTTCCATAGTGGGATGCATCTAAGCCCAAGGAGAGCTATTGAGAAGGGCCTTTAAGTAGCAAAGCTCTTCATGCATCTCTTCACTCTGCATGCAAGGAAGTAGAATTTCCCAGGTTGTTGTAAATGAATGGAAATCCAGCAGAGTTGCTCATTTGATGCAGTCCTGGCATTTCCACTCTGTTTGATCCAGGAGAGATAATGCTTTTTTACCAGACCACACTCCTTGTCCTGAACCACCTGGTGCAGGTGAGCACCTGACAGATACATATATAATATATCTGGATCTTAGAAAAGCATCTGACACTGTCCCCCACCACATTCTCATGGAAAAAATGGCTGCTCGTGGCCTGGATGAGCGTACGATCTGCTGGATTGAGCACTGGCTGGAAGGACAATCCCGAAGGGTGGTGCTCAACGAAGTTCAATCCAGCTGCCAGCCGGTCACAAGTGGTTCCTCAGGGCTCAGTATTGGGGCCTTTCCTTTTTAATATCTTCATTGATGATGTCGATAGGGACATAGAAAACACTATCAGTAAGTTTGCAGATGAAACTAAGTTGGGTGGGAGTGTTGATCTGCTTGAGGGCAGGGATCTGCTTGAGGTCTACAGAGGGACTTGGATAGACTGGATTGATGGGCCAATGTTAATGGCATGGGCTTCAACGAGGCCAAGTGCCAGGTCCTGCACTTGGGCCACAACAACCCCATGCATCGCTACAGGGTTG
>VZTM01032138.1:275280-302705 GCA_013400555.1 Jacana jacana
TGTGGTGTTGAGGGATCTGGTGTAGGGGAGAACTTGTAGAGTAGGGCTGATGGTTGGACTTGATGATCCCAGGGGTCTCTTCCAACCTAAATGATTCTATGATTCTATGACTGCGCTGCAGATGGAAGGACATTGTGCCCTGCTGGTGAAGTCTGGAGCAGTGCAGCTCCTCAAGGGGAAGCGCTGTGTGATCGGGGTTAAACACAACTTCTCAGACCTGAGCTGAACCAACGTTCAGCACCTTCCCCTGACCTGCCACGCAGATTAGTGACTCTTGAAAACATGAGATGCTATTATTATTCGTGCTGTGCTAGGAGAGATTTAAGAATAAGCTATTTTAATATCTGTTTATTTTTTAGAGGCAGCTAAAAGAAGAATCTAGAGGCAGATTGTCTAAACAGGATTATTAACTGTCAGTTCTCAGACTGATCTATAAATGAAGCTGGGCAGTAAACAAGAAAAAAGTATGAAAATGGCTGAGGCATGGAGTATTTAATTGATATAATTGTGTATGATGTAGAAATGAAAAGGCAGCGAGAAGGGATTGATTGATATAAATAATCTAAATAGAAAAGGTTGTTTGGTACCTGAAGATCTCCTTCCTGCCTTTCTTCTGTCTGCCTCAGTTCAGTTAAAAACCCCTTAGTTTCAGTCTCTAAGCATTCTTACTTTTCATTTGTGGGATCAAACCCACTTTTTATTTAAACTGTTTTGTAGTCAGCCATATTTTGCAGAAATCTAACGAAAAGCAGACAAATCCAACATCACATACTTAGCAATTCTGCCAACACTGCCCCGTTCAAACTTCACCCTAGCCTGATTTGTTAAGCTAATACTTCATTTCTTTTCCCCTGTTATAGTATCATGGCTCCAAATTCTTTTTGGTTTACAGGTATTTTTCCAATGCAGCAGGGTGACGTAGGCTGCTTTAACGTTAGCAGCTTTCTGCATTGCCCAGGAATACCTGCCTGTGGCGTTGAGGTAACTTTTTCCAAATTACACAGTAAGTTGATTGTAGCAACTGCAAGCAATGTATGGGAAAGGGTTGAAGTCCTGGGGCTGTGTTGTATTTCCACAGAGTTTAAATGACATGCCACAGCCTCCCCTAATGATGTCATTGGCACTTGAGAGCTAACAAAGCAGGAGATGTTGCTGGCTGGCTCCTGGAGCAAGTGTGTCGCTCCTGCTGTGCTGAATACCTACGTCACTGGTGACGCGGGCAAATGGAGTAAATTGAGAATCACTGGGAAGCAATGGAGGGGTGATGAGCCCCTGAAAGGTGCAGCATTTTACCAGTTGTGCCTGTGTGATAAGAACTTCTCTGGACTTCATGGGCTGTGGAAGTATGTTTTATTCATACAGGAGTAAATAAAGTTCCTTTTCTGTCACAGCTAGATGTATAAATTAGGGGTATGGCTACATTAAACCTCAGCTGTGTTTTAAACACTAGAGGCATTTGCTCAGTTTGCATCCCGAATCATGCATATTCAAAGAGGGGGAATATATATCTGTTTTAGTAGAGCATTTTGTTGGTAAAGGGAGTTTTACCCAACGTACAGACCTGATCTGTACTTGCATGAAAGGAAAGCAGAACAGAGCCTCATTTTATGGTTTGGGGTTTTTTTTTTTCCATTTAGACAGGCCAATTTATTGCATGACCATTCTTCACCTTAGGATCCCTTTTAAAAATGTCTCCTTACTTTACATTGCTTATAAAACAAGAGCTTTGGCTGTAAGAAGTACTACATATTGTGGCAGGATAATAACTGAGAATATGTGCATTGAACACGAAGTGCTAGAACAATCAACACAACTTTTTACTCGCTACTTATGTCATGCTTTCTGAGCATGGCTTACTACTACAGCCCAAATTCTGCTGAGTACCCGAGCGTGGATCAGTATGGGCCAGCCTGGAGCCCTGCTGCTGTCGGAGGGTGGCAGCTCCTGTGCTGACTGGGTGCCTCTCGTCCTCTCCCCAGCTCAGACCAGTGGCTCGGCTTCCTGCAGGAACTCTGCAGGCGGCTGCTGTCTCGCAGGCACAGAGCCTTCACATTTCTTTACTCTCCCCTAGTGTTTCCCTTGCTGCGCTGATGTAACCAAGGCCATTGCATAATAACCTGGGCTTCAAAATGAATTTCTTGTAGCTTTTGCCATCTGAAAGAAGTTGAGCCAGCAATGCTGGCGGTGTCCGGAGCCAGAGCTGCTGGAACATCTGAATTTTTCTGCCTTGGACAGGCAGCTTGTCAGACTTCTCACTCTGTTTAATAATGGGGATTTTAGAAGCATGCACACACGCTTGTGTATTGACTGAGCAGATTAACCCAACCATTTTCTAGACAGAACTGATACTTTTGCTAGATTTTTGCATTATTAACAGTATGGGTCCATAACCACAGTATTGCAGCAAAGAGTTTTTCTTTCGGGGAGTGACTTAAGCAACAACAGATTTTATGCATTTTTTCCAAAGAAATGTAAAATAACAAGAAGGATTTCAGTGCTAAGTGGCACTTTGGGCTTTCTTTCAAATCTCAGGCACGGCTCTGTGAGTCAGGAACAAATCTACTAAAGCCGATGGAATTAGTTTGGTCTAAATAAGATTATAATTGGGCCTTTTTGTTTCTGCACTGCTCAAAAACAAATCCCAGTAAATAACCTGGGGTCAAGTCTCCTCCTGGCTATGCCCGAACTATGCTGCAGTTGGGGGAAATTTCCCCAAATCCACAGAGTCTGTCAGTCTACAGTGAAAAAATGGTTGAATAAACATCTGTGTTTCCTAGGTAGCCCTTTCAGAACCTGACTTGTAATTAATAGCTAATAGCTTTGGGGATTTTTTTTACTAAAAATACTATTTTATTGGCTTGAGCTCCTCAGTGTCGCTGCAGACATTTCTTCCACTGCATTTTCACAAGGTGGGAGATTTCACAGGCTGACCGCAGCGAACTCGGCCCGTGTTCAAGGCTGCAGGGAGGGATGGGTTGGCACCAGACTGGGTGCCACCGCCTGTCACCCGTTGTACAGCAGTGTCACCTACACAGTGCCTGTGGCATTACGGCTCTTGGGTAAGAACCGACTGATGTCTGCCTGACTCTGAGGGAAAGAAGAGCAATGTGCAAAACACATGCAAAGCCCAGCCCAGGCATTTCCACAGGCATTTGTAGCATGTTCTTTGTTCATGTTTCTGTTGGCGATGGATCCAAGATAGAAAGATATATTTTCATAGAATCATAGAGGGGTTAGACTTGGAAGGGACCTTAAAGATCATCAAGTTCCAACACTGCCATGGCCCCTGCCATGGGCAGGGGCACATCCCACTAGAGCAGGTTGCTCAAAGCCCCATCCAGCCTGGCCTTGAAGCCCTCCAGGGATGGGGCACCCACAACTTCTCTGGGCAACCTGTGCCAGTGTCTCACCACCCTCACGGTAAAGAACTTCTTTCTGTTATCTCATCTAAATCTCCCCTCTTTCAATTGAAAACCAAACCATTACCCCATGTCCTATCACTACATTCCCTGATAAAAGGCCCCTCCCCATCTCTCCTGTAGGCCCCCTTCAGGTACTAGAAGGCTGCTAGAAGGTCTCCCTGGAGCCTTCTCTTCTCCAGGCTGAACAGTCCCAATTCTCTCAGCCTGCCCTCATAGGAGGTGCTCCAGCCCTCTACATACCAATCTATGAGCCTACATACAAAGTTCTCCAGAGCTCAGCAAGTATATGAATTAAGGTCTCAGTTCTGTATGTTGTGAAACTAATTCAGATGCAGCGCTGTGTTCCAGCTCTGGATCTGAACTCCCTCAAGGCTTGGGGTCATTTGGAGGGTTGTTTATGTTTTTAAAACCCATGCCATTTTCTAGTTCTTATAAACTGTGTTCAGTTTGGGCTTGGCCTGTTAGTAAACAGCCTAATAGCAGAATAGCTGCTACTATCAACATGTAATCATGAATATTTCTCCCAGTAACCCAAACTTACCATTCTGACTTTAATTCATCTGATTATGTTTAATAATAAACTGTAGCAACGCTTTGGATATATTTTTAACTAGTGAAGCTGCTAATCAGTTTTGCAAAACTGGCATTCAGTGGGCTAGGGATTTACCTTGCTTGAAGGCAATATTAATCCTTGGCTGAAAAGATTACTATCTTTGTATTTCTGGGATCATCAAACTAATCTTTTTTTTCCTTTTTTTTTTTTTTTCCCTGTAGTGCTGTGAAGTATATACTGTTACTGGTTTGGAAGAAAATGAGTTATGGAAAATGGTTCGTGAAAAATAGTTTTGAGGTAGGTCTTAATTTCTTTTGGCTTTCTGAAGTCTTTGACTTGATGAGTTAACAGCCTCTTGCTTACAGTGCAGAAATGTCAGCTGAACTGATGAACCTGTGACCATTTATGCTAGCAGAAGTAGCGCAGTGCCTGTGTGTCTAGAGCTGGCAGGTCACTCTTGTCTAGCTGGGAAGGGCTGAAAATAGGAAGCCGTTTTCCATTCTGGTTTCCCTGGTGAGTGTGTGTGGTTTGGCTGCAGAGAAGGCAGGGATAGACAGAGCTTTTGCCTCGTTTTCAGGAGAGGCCCCACTTAGCTCTTGCCTGATACTTTTGTTAAACTTCCCCAAAGATGTTTTCTGAGACATAAAAGGGCTGCAAATTTGCCTCTTAGCACTGACTTTCTGTAGAAGCTTGTCCAGCATCTGTTCTGCTCTTGTGAGACAAGGCTCTGTGGGACATTCAGGTCCCTGCAGGGCTTGTGAATGTTTAACTTTGACCAATGTGAAATGGTGTTTTCGCATTCAGTGCCTTTACTGAACTATCACTGATGCATCCTGCCTCCACAAAACAACCCCAACATAACCTTTTTTACAAGGACTGAGGGAAAAAGTTGGTGTCTGGCAATGAAATGCTGTTTTTATTTTAGGCATCTCAATGTATGAGTGAGGAAAGTAATCTGATTAGCACATTTGCTAGAGAAATGAACCAATGGGAAGGTGAAAATATTAATAAAAGATAGTTGATTTATACTCAGACTGGCCTTTAAATTTGCAGTATATGCTGTAAGAACATGCTTATATAACCTTTATTTCTATTCATAAAGGTTTATGTGGGTCTATATTGAATTATGCATTTAAAATTAATCCACTGAGGCAGCCCACTGAGATGCCACTTCTCATTTAGTAACTGCATTAAGGACTTTGTGCTTCATTTAGAAACTGTGAGAAGCTTGCTTTGTGCTGTGGAGGGGAACTGGCCTGCCAGATTCAGACTGGCTATTATAGGGAGTTTAAAACAACCATCTCTCTGTCTCTCTCTTTCTGAGTTACCAGTAAAACTCTATTCTTGACTCGTATGACCCGACTCATGCAGCTTGGCTGAACCTGACAAACCCAACCGAGTCGTGTCAGATTCTTAGAAGAGATTAATGATTTTCTCCAGGGGTTGGGAACAGCTGAACCTGCCTTTGCAGGGCTGTGGGGACCCAGAAGGAACAGATGCACACGTTAGGTTTTTATACCAGCAGCTGTAATTCAGATTCACTAAATGGCTTGTTTGTGTAGTTTTCCCATTCCTCAGACATTGCAAAAGGGTCAAGAGCTCTTCTAGATGTTTACATGGATTTTGTTCTCGGAAATGTTAGGCTCTTAGCTCTTCTTATCTGCATTCATCAAAGTGCATTTCTACTTCTAAAATGGCTGCAAAATGGTACTGTGAGGCTTTCTGTTGTGTCTGAAGTAAACTTCTTTAGCTTAAAAATAAAAGCAGACCCTGTCTGCTTATTCACACTGTGATGTAAAACACAAGCTGAGATATCTACATGGCCTATCTCATTCATTCATCACCCAGAATGATTTGGTTGGGGTGTGACTGCCTTTATTGTCCTGTTCTGCTTTTGGTTGTTACTGGTTTTAGTATTAAGACAGTGCTTTGTGGCCTAAGTTTAAACAAAGAATAAGTGCTAAATACCTAGCAAGCCTTTCTGTTTGCATTTCTTATTCTGTGAACTGTACTCATACTGCCAAAGTATTCAAGTCTATCCTGAATATGTAATAAGTTAATTCTGTGAGTGCTGACAGTGAAGAAGTTTGCTCTCATACAGAGTTGTGTACCTTTTCTTGCTTATTTCCCACTGCATCTGTCCCCCTGTCCCTTGTGATGTCCACCCTACACGACAGCTCATCCAGACACACCTGGAAGCTCATCACCTTGTGTGTGAGTGTATAAGGTGGTGACTGGCTGGCAGTTTAAGATTTGAAAGGAGGTGGTAGAAATCTCAAAGAAAAAAAAAGGTTAAAAATCAACCACCTGGTTCAAAACTTACCAGAGAGGATGGACAGGCAGTATCAGATTGTAAGTGAAGCTTCTGTAGAAAACCAGGCTAAAAGTATAAATAGTTGTAAGAACATTGTCTCATTTTTGCCTTCTGTCTCCATTTACAGTCAGCAAACAGAACAACTTGTTTGGTTTGCTGCTTTATTCTTGCACGGGAGAATTAATATGTGTGATTTACTAGAGGGAAGCTAAGTTGAAGAAAAGGATTTTTATGTAAGTACAGAAAGTGGTTACCCCCCTGATCATATTTATCTGCTAAGGGATTCAATTCCACAGTGTAGATTCAGCTGCTATAAAAATGTTGTCCCTTGCATGTCTGACTGTGCTCTCTTAGAAGGGAATTTCACTGCTGCAGGGTGTCAGGCAGCCAGTCCCAGAGAGGACTGTCACTATCAGAGCAGACACTTTAAATGACATTCTGTAGGTAAGGTAAATAATGGTTGTATATAATGACCTTTTTTTAAAACAGTCTTGCCTTTCCCAGATCTGCAGCAAAATTCTCCTCAAAGTTACTGAGGTGCCTCAGTGATTGAGTGGAGAACTGGATGTCTTCGTGTTTGGGCATCTGAAGTTAAATTAGAAAACAACATCTTGAGGGAAATATTATCAATGATTAAAAATAGCTCAGAAACATCTTGCTGTAAGTCTCACCATTTTAAGGACTCTTTATAGGTTTATTTGTGTTTATATTATGGGTAAATAAGAACATAAAATTGAATGTTCGTTTTAATATGTGAAAAGCAACTGGTTGCATAACTGTCGAGTTATGAAACCTATATTTTTGTCCTCTGCATCCTGAACATCTGTGGCCTATATTTAATTGCAGTTTTCATCTTCAATTTGAAGAAACAATGTTTAGCCTGAAGACAAAAGTGATCCATGTAGTGAAATCAGCTAAATAGTGTCGTGGAGTCTCACTTGCTAACAGAAAAGGCATTTTTAGGCATGTTCTAACTTAGAAATTGTATTCATTCGATAGTTTAAATAAGGTTAAGGATACTCTGATGCTCTGAGCACTGCGAAGAGTGGAACTATTAAGACATAGAGGGATTATAACTCAAGAAGAACAGGTGCATAAGGATGGGAATGCAGGGCCATATTGTGGCATCAATTTTTCAGCAGACATCCATACCGATTCCAGCAGGGAGTCACTCTGTTGAAATATTGATGAAACGATACGATACGGCCCATGGGCAGGAACTAACGGCATGTGGAAAGTAAAGCAAGCCAGCACAAGTAGGGAAAGGAGCAGGAACTGCAGAACCAAAGGGAACGGGGAACCTCAGAAGGAATACTCCTGAAAAATCTGGAGAGTGGATGTAGAGAGAATGTCATAGCTAGCTAGAGTGGCCATGTGGTCCATCTCATCACCTTTTGGGTGGCAGTGCCTACGGCCACAGCTTCAGCCACAGTCGCAGCTGCGATCTGTACTTTGCGGCTGGGCCGAATAATGGAACGGATGAGGTTTCTGTTTCAGTCAACCTCCGTTTTTTGACTTGTAATTCAAATCCAAATGCTAATCTGCATTTGTGACTCAGAAAACTCTGACATCCTTACAGAGGAAAAAGATGGAGCCTTCATGTAGAAATAGAAAGTTACGGTTTGAAGGATATTCATTACAGACTTTTAAAATGCTGCCAGTAAAAAACTTGTGCAATGTTTGCATTCGGTTTGCTGCTTCTTTGTTAGAGCTGGTAAATTCAAGGGCTCAACTGGCTTCTTGGCCCATGTCTGAGTTAGCAAACAAGATGTCTTCAAGGGTACGCTGAGGAAAACAAGGCAAGTCATGCAGTTTTAGTTTTAAAACAAATTCTGTTCTTTGAAGTAAATCTTAGACAGGGTACCCAGGACCAATTGTGATGAGATACCTTGTGGTAAAAGTACAGTTTGCTCCAAATACAGTATGATTCATTTCCACAGAGGCAAGGATTTCTAAAGTTGCAGCTTCTGCCTGCGCATCTCATCAAATGGATAGGTGATCTCTGTCTTAGGGAAGGCTGTTTGATAACGAAAGCTTGCTCATAGCCATGGTATGAAAGAGCCTCATCAAGTAGGTATTCCAGTTAACTGAACTGAAGATGGAAATATTTCCATCTACTATTAAAACATAGCTTCTACTAGTTTTCTGCCAGAGACAGACTAAATGTTTTATTTTGAGAGTTTTCTAGCACACTGCTATTCATTTCCCCGTGTTGGATGTGTACATAAAAAAGAACACAAAAAAAAGCAGCATATGCCAATAATACATATGTGTTTATGCAGCCAGCAGTTCCCTCAGTTAAGAAGATTCTTTAAGAATTAAATTTCATCATTTTCTGAAATAGGGAGGACATTTAAGGAGCATCTGTGGATTAGTCTGAGCAAGTTTGTTCTGTAAATCGCTTGAAAAGAAAACAGACTCTTCCTAGGTATTGCAACAAATTGTTCCCAGCACTTCAGCTTAATATATTAAATGAAAATTCAGAGGAAGCCACACAATATTGGATGAACCTGTTTCAGAACATTGGCTCAGGCCACAAAGCAAGTAATTAACAAGCTGAATGAAGCATTTAAGCCCACGCCTTATCATTTATGTAACTAACCTTTGAGTTTTGGACGCACTGGTATGCTGCAGTGAAGCCTACACAGTGTTTCTTTTATGTGTGCGCATTGAGCAAATGGGAAATGCATACCCTGCCATTTGTTTTTCAGATTTTCAGCACTTATCAGAGTTCTCTGGCTGAGTGATCTTACATTGCAAAAATGTACGCCTCTTGGTCCTTTTTTCTGGAGTGCACTATAAATCTAGATGAGTCTCAGCCTTGTTACGTGTGTGTGGGGGGGATGTATTCTGCTTTTAAGGCTGCTTTTGAGCTTGTTTAAAGCCTCATTATTAACACTAGAAAAGCATTAATTGAACGCCACTTTTCACCGAAGAAGTGAGCAACCCAATGAGTGGCAGAGGATGCTGCAAACTCCTCGTTTGTGGCAGCAGCCTTCACAAACAGCTTTGAATAGAGAACAGGAATGCTGTGAGCTGATGAGGTATGAAAAGACATAGTTTCCATCCTTGTAACACATCTGTTTTTCCCATCCTGAGAAATGCTGGGCACGTCAGGAATACCGAGACTGCTGATGACAACATCACCTTCCTATAGGGGAACTGAGCTGTGAGTGGAGTGTAACATCACCTCTGCACTCGGGCAATGAGTCATTTTGTTTATCAATTCTTTCGCTCTCCTCTCTCCCTCCTGTTCTCTTCCCCATCACTTTATAACCAGGCTTATTTGGAACTCTTGTAAGACAAACACCATTTCTCCTTGGCGGGAGGGAAACAAAATAGCATACTTAACATGGTTACATAACTGCTAGGCATGCCTCAAATGAGGTCATTTTGATTAATACATTTATCTGGTGTGCAGCTGTAACAGGAGATGTAATTGTGATTAAAAGAGCACCCTTTTATTTAGTCTCTTTTCAATAGCCTTCAGTTTTTGTGACTAATAACCCCCAACTTGATGGGAGTTACTTGTTAGCTCATGTCATAATTTATGCCTTTGGGCTACGGTCCTAGCCCTCCAAACCTTGCAAAATCTTTCTGGTGGGGAAACACAGCTTCCTTTCTCTCTTCTTTCCTCTGCCAGGAGTCAGGTAAGAACTCTGCAATGATCATATTTGTTAGAAGTAATCCATTAAGGCATCTGTAGAAGCAGGAAAGAGAACAGAGGCAAACTGTGGAATTCCTTAAAGTTGAAGGTGTTGCTGGGCGAGGGAGGAAGCAGGAAGAGAAGGAAGAGATGAGCGATAAAGCCGGCCCCAGCAGGCCGGGGGAAGGAGCCGAGCAGCTCCCTGCAAATGGCTCTAGCATCATCTCTGGGAATGAGAGAACCGGTAGGATCTGCTTTTGGAATACAAGCAGATGTATTTTTCTTTTGGGATGTTGAACTGCCATTCTTCAAAGTTCTGACGCATCCGGTTCTATTTCGGTTTGATGACTCCTAACGAGACACGTTCGGCGGCTGCTGCTCTGAAGCCAGCGTTAAAAACACTCTGTTTTTCTGTTCTACTCTTTCTGGCAAAAAGCTCCTTATTCAAGTGCTTGCTCTAACCTTTAGTTACCCTGGTTGCATAAGTGGAAAGCAGCATCCCACCATGCACTTCTGTGACCCAGTTGTGCCTTTCCAGTAGTGACTTTATGAGTTATGAAAGGTGTGTCTGCCAAATTGCTACAGAAACATTTACTCTACTGACCCTGATTTCCTCAATATTCTATACTCCTCGTTCGCTAAGGAGTGAAAAACAATGTAAAAGCATGGGAAAAACCCCTAATTCTGCTATGTTGAAACCCCTTGTGTATGCTTTTTAGCCTTGACAGTGCTTGGGCTTCTCATTGATAAAAAATACTTATAGAATCCACTTTTAAATCATTAATGCTTCAGTAATCTCTCAAAACGAATTTTAGATGGTACGTTCAGTACTAATAGTCACAGTACAAAGCATTGACTCATCCAAGGAAGAGCCTGAATAGCAATTGCTTTGTTGAACTAACTTACAGTCTAAATTGTGATCTTCAGCATTCGTTTTCTAGACTGTCTGCAGACTTGCTGAAATCCTTCCACGTTAGAGCCTGTCATCTATTACCACGTATTCTGCTCGTGACAAAACCTCCGTGCAGATGAGACTGAATTTCTGATGTGTCACACAGAGAAAACTGTTTATTCCTAGCAGTGCTTTCACAGAGTCTTTCTGTAGCTTATAGAAAACACAAAACCCCCCATGTGCTCAGTTTTCTTTTCCATCACATAATACAGGGTAAGTCAGTTATATAAATAAAGTCACTTACATAAATAGCTTAATTCTCCTTTCATTTATGGCATTATAAATCAAGAGCAGATCTGCTGAAACAAAAGATGTCACACTGGCATAGACCCGGTACTGACAGCGTGTGAGGGCTTCCATTATATGGATTCTTTCAGCCAGTAATTCTTCTGCTTTAACAGCTTGAAGGCCATCTCGCAGGATGCAAACTGCTCACTCTCTGGCAGCTGAAAGCCAGCCTTCATAGCAAACCTTGCTGTTCATGGCAGTGCATAGCAGAGGTTTTTCAGGTAGCCTCTGTATATGAATTTTTGGCATCAAGATACAATTTATCTGGCTAGTTAACAACCCAGCCGTTCTGGTAAAGAAAGTCTGATGACGTTACTGCTGACTGGTAAACATACCTTAATCTATTCTATTGTGTAGTTTTTGGAGATATTAGTGACTGATATTAGTGACTACTGATAAAAATTTGTTTGAAAATTAGGTGCATTTTAAAAAAAACCCAGCCCCAGCCCTACAATAGTTTAGGAACAGTTTCTAGTCTTCCTGCATCTGCTCGTGTGGCCAGGAGGATGACAGCTAGCACACCGACTGAATAGTGTGGAGTAAAGCCCAGTCCATCCACGCCTGCTACAGCAGAGGCTAAAGACACATTAGATTAAGAAGCCACCTACATCTTGTAGGTGGCTTCATACTGCCCTACCTTTCAGTCAGTCACAGAGAACCACAGGACATTAACAGATGTTCCAGGACTTTGTGGCATCTCAGTCAGAGAACAAGCAGCATATTACAGCTGAATGACAAGGTTTTCAGAGCTGCAGCAGGTACAGGCAGGAGCGATTGTGTGATGGGCCCTTCCCTTTGCTCAGTGCAGCCCTGAGCCAAATCCCAGTGCAGGGTTTTGTGTCAGGGACTGTACTGGGAAGCTAAGGCTGACTGGAAGAAGTAGTTTCCCTTGAACTGATAGATCATTAGCAGTTTTAGATGATCATTTTAATATGAAGCATTATGTAACTGTAGATGACTTAAGAATATTTCAAATATCATTTGAATAAATCTGTTATAAAATGAGAACACAGTGAGCAAGCAGTAGGAAATAACTGGCTATCCCATATTTGGTTGGGGTTTTCTCTGCTTTATACTGCAGCTAAACATCACCTTTTAGATAACCCTTATTAAAGCTTACAAAACTGAAATCATGACTCAAAAGGAATAGTTTAAATCAATGTTTCCAAGCAAAGCTTCAGTTTTGATTATTTACTATTTCCTGATAGAAGAGCACTTCAACCAGAACACTTCCTCTGCTCAGATACAAATGTTATTTTGTTGGAGAAAACAACAGTCTTGACACAATTAGCTGCTGGCTTACCATATACACTCAGTCTGTGCCCTGGATTCTAGAATAAATACAGGGCCTGAGCAACCTTGTGTAAGAGCCCAGCAAGCCAGTCTCCCCCACCAGAGGTGGCTGGGACTTAAGCAGCAAGTCACAAACGTGCCACATCTTGCTTAAATGGCCAGGCAGAAGGAGCAATCTGTGTGTATGTAACTCACAAAGTTCAGCAACTCTTAGAGGCTTTTAGCAGAGTAAGATATGGAATCACTCCCCTCAGTGTTAGGTTCAGGAATAAAGCTATTCACTGGCCTTTCCTGTAAAGGTAAGGAGTTTGAAAGTCCCATGGGACTTCCTGGTAAGAGATCTTCATTGAACATTGGCCTTCCATCACCTCACAGATGCATCTTTAAATGTGGCTAGGATTCTGGCTCACCTGAGCCTGCAAACAAACAGGTACCTGGTTATGGTTTTAAATCACAGAAGCCTGCACAGCAGAGTAGCAAGCAAAGAGGTACCAGAGGGAGGGTAGTGCTCTGAGCCAGGCCCTTCAGTTCCTATTGCTCTTACTTTACTACAGCAAAGACGGGGGAAGAAGCACTTGATGTCCCTTACAAACAATGAGGTTTGGACAACTTCATTTCTATGGCTGGGTTCCTTCACGTCAAGCATTGTTGTGACTGCAGGATCTTGGATTTGTTCTTTGTTCCTGTATCTAAAACACCTGAAAAACAGGGCAAGTGTAGTATTTGTCCACCTCTGTAGTTCTTTGTGATGCAAGGCAAAGAGTAAAGAACACAAAAGTTTTAATTAGCAAACAACTCTCCACACAGACTTTG
This sequence comes from Jacana jacana, assembly GCA_013400555.1. Taxonomy (NCBI): domain Eukaryota; kingdom Metazoa; phylum Chordata; class Aves; order Charadriiformes; family Jacanidae; genus Jacana; species Jacana jacana. The sequence goes on from VZTM01032138.1 coordinate 288,562, forward strand.
TTGGTACAACATAGTTATAAGTACATCTACAAACACATACAGGTTCTTTGGACTATGATTTTTTTAAAATATATTTTATATGACAATGTGAACAAATCTGGAAAAAACCATATTACTTCACCCTTATGCAGAGGTAGCTGAACAGTACTCTGTCCAGTGATATGAGAGTATAACTTAAAGTTTCATTTCAAGTTCATTACAGTGCACAAAAGGATGTTATACAAACAAATGGAATATACAAGTCCACAAAACTTTTTATTTAAGATGGCTTGAGAGATATATTTCTGGCACTCTTGTAACCACATAGCTTGATGGAATTCAATTGGACAAGAATATGGTGCCAAATTAAGACATCTTACACAGATAGTCTTGCTCCTCGTTTTTCTACTCCTCCCGTTCCTCACCAGGGAATTATAGAATCTATTACATCAGTTTTGCTACACTTCTGCTCTGTAAACCTTTGCTCTGCAAATTGAATGTAAAGATTTAAAGGTGCATATGTTTATATTTATAAAATATATGGCTATGACTATTAAAAAGCTCAAGAATGGCAATAACAGAATACAGGCACTTCTATGTGAGGGTTCCTTTAGACCTTATGAAACTCCAACGTTAGTAAGCACTTCACATGATACCTGGATGAGTAAGTCAATGTAATTGTTCAGTTTTTATTATCCACCATTTAAATCCTGTCTAAGCAGATTAGTTTCTTGTACCCAGACAACATTTATTTAGCAAAGTGTCTCAAACTAGCGACTTTGCCAAAACTACCGTTTTTCTGTAGCTGCAAGACTTTCCTTGATTTACTGGGCTTCGGAATAAACCCCAGATCCTAGACCACATGCTGCATCAGTTAGTACTTAGGTTGTGACACCGACAAAATCCAATGAGAGCTAAGCAAGGGCTGAAAGCGGGCTTTGAGTTCCCCTGATGCAGGACTCGGGGGAACGGGGAGCGCTGCCCTAAGCCCATGTAGTTCCAGTGGGGTTTTATGCACAAAACACCTGTAGGTAATTTACACTTGTTTTTTTTCTTAAGTTTGTGAACATGTTTTCCATTTCTAAACACTGCATTTAAATATAGCTCCTGTCATTAGTTCAAACACCAGTAAAACTTCAGCACCAAGTAGAAATCATTAGGAGGAAAATTCTTCACAACGAGAACCATCAGCCATTGGAGTAATCTCCCCAGGGAAGCGGTGGCTTCCCCAGCATTGGACACTGTTAACATTTGGCTGGGCAGGGAGCTGAGTTACCTTGTCTAGACCATGCTTTTGCCAAGAAAGGTTGGACCAGATCCCTTGAGGTCCCTTCCAACCTGGTATTCTACGATTCTATGAAAAGGCAATCTAAAGCAAAACTTAATTTTATAAAGCTCTTCTCTACAGCACAGATTAAGCCAGGCCTGCTACATCCAAATCCATATGGTTGGGGTTTTTTAAATTAAAATAATCTTTGGACTAAGAAATCCACAGTTCAGGTGTTCTGTTAGTAACTAGTCACACAGGACAGAAGGATCAGCCAAGCAGTGAGTGTGGTCAGCCACTCAGTGTCACAGCTGGTGTCTCTTATTGCTACAAGGTAACGGAAGATCAAATATCAGCATTTAAAACAAAACAAAACAAAAAAGGAGTAACCTTTGCAATTAACACCAGAATGTCACATACACCTTAGCATGATAATGGCCTATCACACCATTTTATCATTTCATGATGAAAACTACTGAACTACTTTCCACAACCCTACCCGAGATCACAGTCAGGCTTCAGGATTCCTTCCTGCTTACTCCAGTCCTGTCTCAGGTTCACTCTCACCCAAGTCAAGCCAGCCAAGCTAACACCTAGTTTCATGGAAACATATCCCCTTCGGTTACCGCTAGACAGAGGAGCATATAAGACACAGCAAAGTTATTTTGAGCATCATAACTCTGTCTATATACGGGAATGAGAAATTAGTATTCCTGCAGAAAGCTTCTGGCTTTAATTAGAAACTATAGAAGTGTACAGGATTTGGAAAGGGGAGAGCCAGTCTTTGTTACTTATGTATTTTGTTAAATGCTTCATTTACAGAAAGTGAAGAGATTTCACATTAACTAAACCATATCTTACAAACACAAGTCCAAAACTGTCAAGAAGTCTCTGGGAGATGTTTAGGTGATGCAGCCCCAGAGACTGGCACTGACTCAGTTAAAGCTTGATCCACTCTGTTCTCTCTGCCCCCATTACAGACAACTTGGTTTTTGTATCCTCCTGCCCCTGCTTTGATATTTTTTTAAAGGGCAACTGATCACATTTCCTTGGAAACAAGAAATTCTATTTTTTTTTGTAATCCTAAATCAATGATCTATGGTCAATGGAAATTAGGTTCTTTGAAGAACAACCAAGAAGCCCATGGATTACTTAGGCCCTCACAACAAAGGGTAATCAATAATTCTGGCCACACAAGAAATGCAAGTCTGAGTCATGATTTTTTTTTTCAAACAGATTAGCAATACTGGCTTTCAGATCTAGAAAAAATTAATTGGGGGAGTATTTTATTTATCTGATCAATGTTGTTTCTATAATTGAAATGAAGATATTTTTAAACCTGTTCAGCTGCTTATTCATGCCTGTAATAAATGTTACATTTACGTCCTTGTACTGATGAATACAGCTGAAAAGACAATCAGCGAGGCTGGGGCACAACTACATTTCTTTTGTTTGTTTTTAAAGCTCATTACTGCAACTTTACTGTCTGAACTTGCTGAAGGCTAAGGCTACTCCTTTTCCAGCTTTTCCTGGACAGCTTTGTGTTCTCTAGTAAACCTGTTTCTCAATCTTTTTGTCTTCTGATGGACCTTGCAGACTTGCCATCAGTGTGTGGCCACAGAGCAGTCCCAGAGGGAATGCTACTGGCCACGTAGAGGTGAAATTTCTCCATGGGTTTATGTGCTGGGTGCAGTGCAGATCAGCTGTATGCGGTACCTGCAGTAGGTCCAGTGTTTCCACCTTGCAACAAGCGCAGTGGGCATTCAGGAGGTGGGGCGTGTACCCGAGTCTCTGCTCAGGAAGGCCTGGCAGCTTTACTCAAGGCTAACAGAAAAGACAATATTCACTTTTCAAGTCAAGGATTCTGTCCATGCCAATTTCTGAAGCAACAAAATAGGCGGAATATGAGTGTGCAGAAGGCATAGCATGCAGGATAGAAGAACAATGACATCAGTGAGAACAGTTTGAAATACGGTATTTAAGGGTTTTTTCTCACAGGTAAGAGTAACAAAGTGACAGCTTTTTTGCCTATGGGAGCAGTATGGGCCCCTTATGTTTGCAACAATACATAATGGTTTAGGGAAGAACTGCATTTCATGTGGCTTCTCTTCTGAGGAAGTAGAAATCACTTCGTTATTGACTTATGAAGACAAATGCCATAGCATGTTTCAGCCACCATACACTTGTTAATTCTTCAGAACATGTATTTCTATACACTGTTTATAGAAAAGCTTATGAAATACCACCTATGGAAGAAGTGCAGCAAACCAGCAAGAAGGAAGTTGTAGCATTTCTAGAGTAGCTCAATGCAAACACAGGGTACGGATTCCATCTGCATCACAAGGTTGAAACATCTTTGTCTTCCATTTGTTTCTCTGATACCCTTATGGTAAAGTTCTAAAGAATTTAACAAGAGGGGAAATAAAGGTAGTTTTATGGAAACAGGATGGAAATTACTTTTAACTAATAAATATTTCTGATGACAGAAAAGGAAACTGCATGGAAAATTGACATTAAGTTGTACTGCATTTTTTCATAAAGGCATGGAATGGCAAAGAGTGCTGCCCTGGGTGAAAGCAACAGAGGAATTTGCAGCATTTCACAACATACTCAATTCAATCTATTTTTTTTTGCCACCCAAAATTAAAACAGTAGCTTAGAATAAAAGGCGCAGTTCTGCTTACATTGAAATCAGGGAAAGTCAAAGTCAGAAGGAAGCGAGATCAGCCCTAGAAAGTAGAACACTGCAAGCAGTCAGAGCAGCAAAACAAGGATATGAACTGTTGATTTAAAAAAAGAAAACACCACAACCAAACAAAACCAAAAAGAACCACCTCAAACCCAAGATACTTCCTATGCTCATTTCTGCCCTATTTTTACCTGCTCTACAGCTAGAAGTAATGACACTAAAATTCACTTGTTTTTCTCAGGAGTTAACTATTATTAGCAACACTACCCAGTCTCTTAGGAGAAACTCAGTGGCAGGGTAGAGATTTGAAGCTAACAGAAACCTGAAGATTGGGATGAAATAAATAGCATTTATTACAACATATTATATTCCTTCTCACGTGACACAAACTGCCCTCTGAGTCCTACAGGTCAAAATAACTGCCCCCCCCCCTCCCCCCCCCCCCCGCAATATACACACACTCCAACGCCAAATCCCACCAAACAATTAAAAGAAATTAAACTGATCTTAACAGCAACAAGAGTTGATTAAAAAAAAAAAAGTCTATGAAGTAACCTGCTATGAAATGATACCAATGCTTCCAGTTTTCTTTAGGAGAAACCACTTCTCGTATATTGTGGCTCTTTCTTTGCAGTTGTTGGTAGCCATTATCCATTCTTGCAAGGCAGAGTTCAAGTCCAAGTTATCTTCTGTTCTGTGAAAAAGTAGGGGACTGTCCTGGTTTGATAGATCCTTCTGTCACCACTAGGGCCAATTCCCACTGGCATCAACTGATCAAGACTTGAATTTAGCAAAGAACCTAAACACTCATGCTTAAGGTTAAGACCGTTTTGTGGTACCAGGAACCTAGTAGCAAACATAGGATCAAGCTCCAACAACTGTGCTTGAATCATCTCAGACAATCTGTGTATTCAAAGACTTCAGAGCAGGCTGTTGCAGGGGTGGGGGAAAATCCTTCTTAGGCTACAGTAGAACTGGGGATAAGTAGAAAAACATTCAAAGTATTTGAACACAAATATCTGAAAAATTATGAAAGCAGTTGCTCGTGCACTGCTAGAATCCTCATTTTGCCCCTGGTCATAAATACAGGGTAAAAACGCTATAAATAAATAGAGCAGCTCACCTTCCTTCAGAGAATCAACACATAAATAATATACATTTGGAAACAAAAAAATCATAGTGCAAAAATAAATTATCAAACGGAAGTTGTGAACATTATTTTACATAATGCTATATAAAACCTGAACCATTTGGAATAAAAGACTTTGCAGTTCACTGAAATAATGCATTAACATTATTATTTCTGCTTCACATTAAACTGCACAGTTTATCCTTTATCCACTAAAAAAATAAAAATAAAATAAATTAAAAAAACCTTCAGGCTTTTTCAAAGGTTTATGGCAAACAAGATCACTTTTTGTTCTATCACATTTTGTTATGAATTTAGCAGTGCAGTGATTGAATAACCATCTCAGGGTTCCAAATGGAAACTCCTGAAGTATCCATAAACATCCCTTGCTCTTTATAACTCATTTGCTTTGGAATTCGGGCTTGAAACATCCTGACACTCGAATCTGTAAGACATTATTGCAGTTAGATGAAGTTACAAGAGACAGTCTACAGTCAAGTATTGGGGGAGACTTCACAGCTCTCCTCCTCACCATCACCGTGATCTTGTACGAGACATGAATGTAAGGACACGTCTGATGCCATTCAAGCGGTCTTTGAGGGATTTCATGGCAAGGAAAGGGAGCTGAGCTCTGTTCTCAAGTGGAAGGACAGCGAGGACCCACCAGCACCAGGCTGGCCCATTAGGGTTGGCCTGCAGTAAGGGACAAAAAAAGGAAGTTAGGACACAGATAGATGGTAAGATCTTGGCTTTGAAGACAGAACTTTGAAAAGACAGTATTTTGATAGCAATCTAGCAAGCAGGTCACTTCATCACCAACCTAATGGCTTGGGATAACAGGCTGGCTTGAAGCAAGTTACAAGCATAGAATCATCCAGGCTGGAAGAGACCCTTGGGATCGAGTCCAACCATCAGCCCTACTCTACAAGTTCTCCCCTACACCAGATCCCTCAACACCACATCTAATCTACTCTTAAACACAGTCAGGGATGGTGACTCCACCACCTCCCTGGGCAGCNCCACAATCTGTAGGCTGGGCCTCCTAGTTTGGTTTTTAAAAAAAAAAATGTTTTCTTCCCGTGTTACTCTTGAGCCAGTTCTTTGGGATTCCTTCCTCCCTTTGTACTTGATGACACTACTTCATATTCAGTTTCTGTTATTTTAGGATCCCTACCATTTGCAGTCCTCAAATAAAAGCACTGAGTTTCCTTTTGTCTCTTTCCTCCCAGTTGTTTAACTGGGGGAGCAGAATAGGCAAAAAGGCATTCAGGTCTCCTGGGATTCATGCAGTTAAGTATTCTCAGGAAGTTACCAGCATTAAATACGAGCTGTGCACTCACAAGGGTGCTACCACTAGTGGATGGCAACATATCTCAGACATGCAGCTTACACAGCATTCATATTTTCATCTTAAAACCCAGTGCCTCCCAGCTTACCAGATAGCCCTTCTATTCCTGTCTCAAAGTTACATAAGCCACGGGTTCTGGATACCTGTGGGTCGGGATCCTTAGCTGGCATTGGACCAAAATGACTCAGAATTCGGCTTTTGAGTGCTTGCTTGAGGGAGTTAAACCACATGTATGCCTGATCATAGACAGAATCGTGGAGAACAAGTAAAGCAGCATATTCTTGTCCTTGCACCTGGAATGAGCAAAAAGGAATGAGGAAGGTTACTGTCAGTTCAGTCTGCAGACTGGGGAAAGAACATGCATTTTCTGGGAGGGTAGGGGAAAGAAAAAGAGAAGCATGCCAAGAGTTCTGGGATAAATCCTGAAAGCTAGTTTGATGTTCCCCATTCTGCCTCCCCCCCAATCTATCAAACCCTTTAATTTATTACCGAGTATTCTAAATCAAAGGTACCTATTTGTAGAACAAGTGCTTTCTGGATTGCCACATGAGAAAACCTTCACATAAACACCACACAACAAGATGATGCAAAGCTTTTTTTCCAATTAGCAGCTCCTCAGAGTAGATGTTTTCTCTTCCCATTGTATACCAGAAGCTCAGACATCACCAAGAATACTTTGCCTACATGTATTCTTCTTTTAATATGAATTAATGTAAATAATTTTGAAGATGTAGTGGACCCAGTCCTGCTCCCTCTCACCTGAATGGGAGCTTTCCAATTGGTTTCCAGCAAAGGGAGGCAGGCTCCTCCCCACCCCCTTAAACTGCAGTTATTCTGTCCAGAACAGAGGTAATAGCTCATCCTAGACTCAGCTTTATCTTCTGCTAAAAACCTCTGGGAAAGACATTCTTCAGCATTTTTCTCCAGAAGTGTGTGTGCATGCTTTAAACAACTGTTATCTTCTCCATCTTTTACCATAAGCAGCTAGTAAATACCACAAATTTGTTTTACGATAAAAAAAAAACCCACCCAAACAAACCAATCCCTCACTGCAAACACCTGCTTAGGATTTCACATGTAACAGTTTAAATGAAATTTCTAAATTTACCTTTTGATCCTCAATGTACTCAATATCTGCTGTATTATAGCCATCACGCTGGCTGTGCTGTATCACCTTAAATCTCCTCTTGCCGATGCTGTCTACAACAGAGCGGCCATCAGCAAAGAATTCAACATTTCTTATCTCCAGAATGCAGCCATAATCTGCAAACCTATTGAAATCAGAACAAAAGCAAGTAAACAAGTCTTATTCTCTGCACCCTTAGTTCCACAGAACTGCCATCCAGCCAGTCCCTGCCACAAAGGTATTTACCAGTGTCAGCTCATTTCTATTGTTCATAGCACCGACCTGCTGTAGTTCAAATTATTCCACAATTGTTTTCAAAACTATCAGGAAGATTCAGGCTGTCTAATCTGATTAGCACTAACTGCCTGTTTTGGAATACAGGGACCATCTTATGAAACAAAGTTACACAGCTCAGAAGCACACTTTCTCCAGAATCCTAGTATGTTCAGTCCATTTTTACAAAAGAGAAAGTGCAATTCAGGATATTAGAATCATGGAAGAACTATAAAATCTATAAGGACAAGAGGTTTTCCACCATTTCACTAGGTTTTGCTTTGTAGGTGTGCTACTCTGCCAAGCATCCATTTTATGGTGCATACATACGCCGTAGTTATAGCTTCTATAAAAAGAAGGGAGGAAAGCTAAATACAGAGGCAGACATTAAGGTCAAATTACCTTAGACTGACTGTAAATAGCTCAATGTATTCAGAACAGCAAGGATGTAAGTGTATGTCAATAGCTTAGCTACCCTTCCCAGCATTTTTTAAGAACACTAAACCCACCGACACCCCCTGACTGCCATTTCAATTTGATTTCTTGTCCCAAAGCATTCAACTGATTTCAAAACAGTGCAAAAACCTTCTCATGTATTGCAGGAGGTCTGCAGCTCAGCTCCACGTAGCACACACTAGTATGTATTTCAAGAAAGGCAGTCATGTTAGTCAGAATTTAAGTGCTGAAGAGAGAAACTTCGGTCTGTCTTTAACTGGCACGATTAGGAAGGTTTTCTGTACTGGAAAATTATCACAGCCATAGACCTTCCTGCCTCTCTCCAAAGAGACTTGCTCCAGATTAAGTGGGGTACATCTGCCTGCTGCTCACTCACCCCTTCACAGGGTCACTGATGCACATCCCAAACTGCTTGGTGCCAGTCTCCATGCACCTTCGAATCATCAGGCGGTAACACGGCTCGAAGATGTGCAGAGGGCACGGGACTGTGGGATAAGCCATTGTGCAGACAAATATAGGGACATTCTTATTTAGGCTGTAAGAAAGAAAGGACAAATCAGATTGACATTTTACTGAACTACTGACAAGGTATAAAACACTTTTTACACAGTAACAGTACTTAAAGCGATGATCTCTTTAGATAAAATTATAACATCTTAGAAAGTTACAAATATAAAGAATTAAATTCTTAACAGAAGGAGTACAAACTAAATTTTTTCCCCTCAATTGACTAGACATTATGGAAAGTGAGACACCACTTTAGTAGCAGAAGAATTCAGTTCTGCTTTTTGGTTTCACTAGTGAGAGCATTGGCACACCCCTATTAGTGCTTTTATTTATCTTCCTCCATCCCACTGCTTCCCTGCCCAGTACATTCTAACCCCCAGCCTGTGAGACTGCTTCCACCTCTTGCCTCACTGGGGCTTTCACAGAGGGCCACTGAAAGCCACCACAGCCCTTTATACTTTATAAATAAAGCTGCCTTCTGCACGTCTTCTACTTGTGTTTGACAATTAACACAGTATCCTGTTTTCACACTAACTCAGAGCACAGCTTCACCTGGACCCTGTTTCTCTCTGAAATGACACAATACCAAGAAAGAAACTGCTTTGTCAGCATCTTAGCCCGTGTCCCACAGGAGCCATCCATCACCTAACGGCAGTGGTATTAAAGGCTGGATTTTTAAATAAATGGATTACGTACTTGGAAAGCTCTGCTATTTCCTCTTCATAAATCTTTCTTCTTTCAGTGAGTTCCTCTGGCAGATATCTAGCTATTAACTCCTCCATGAGTACCGTTTTGCAGTACTTCCTCATAGCCAAGCACTGCAGGAAAAGCACAGGCAAGCAGTTACAGATAAGGTCTAGCCTTTCAAAGCGTGTGGTGCCTGTGCACGAGGCAGTCATCTGTTAGCTCCTGTTTCTGATGTCTGCAGCACATCAAAAGGATCTTGCACTGCCACGGGAGAGTTGTTTATTGAACTATTCCCTACGTTATGGGCACTATCTTGGAAAATCTGGCAAATAAGATCACCTTTTCCAAGCACAGGCCTGGCCCTACGGTTTGAACAGAGAAGACTATCCACGCTAAGTCACAAGAGCATTTTAAAAGTACATTCTTAAGTTATGTAATATTTATTTTGAGTTGGGAAATAGCAGGGTTTTCTGAAAGTGCTACTTGATCCTATCCCATGCCCTTTAATTTCTGTTGAGAACATCCAAGCACCATTACCTCTGAGAGCCCTTCCTTGCACAGGGGACATTTTGGGTTGTGATCCAGGCATCTCTCAAGACATTTGAGGCAGAAGGTGTGTCCACAAGGTGTAGTGACAGGTTCATAGAAGAGCCTAGATTAGAAAATCCACAACAAAAAAAGGCAACAATATCGTGTACCAAAGTAAAAGAAAAAGCTGCTATCACAAAAAAACCCCAAAAAGCAAACCCAGAGCTGTATTGATTCACTAAGGTAACTGCTGACTACTCCAGGGATAAACTCATTCCTTGCTTTTAATTTTTTCAACCAGCCTTTCCATTTTTTCAGTTTACAGACTTTCCTATTATCACCAAGTGTGAAAGGCAGCCCATGAACTCTGATTTCAGTGAACATGAAAAAGTATTATCCTAAACTTCCAACAAGCTAAGATTTAATTTTCCTCTATTTGAGTGATAAATATAAGCAGAAGTTGGACCATTTGATTTTTTCTAATGAAATTGAGCAATATTGCACAACTATTACTGTGGAAATCACGTGATTACTTGTATATGTAGAGCTAAGCACAAAATAGCTATTTGCAGTAATAGCCCACATAAGTGATTGCAATAAACTAATACTGCCAGCTCTAATGTGGACTTGGAAAGCAGTTTTGTTGGAATAAACAGTTTTTAACCTTCAAATGGCTGCTTTCCTGGAAAATAAGTGGCATTAGGTTCCTGTTTCATCTAGAAAAATAGTTAAATGCAAAAGGCCAAGTCTTAGTATCATGGTATCTAGTCTTTCCCCATCTCAAGTACCTCTGTGACACTTATTTTCATGTAAAGATTTTTTTAACTTATGCTGATTATGTGATGTTGCAAAGTGATGTTTCCTTGCCATAAGTGTCTTAAGGAGATGTAAACAACATGGAAGTTTAGGTTTTTAGCAGAGAAAACAGTTAAAACTAGAAAATAAGTTGTTTGGTGCATACTATATTTTACAACACAATGTCTAGGAATTTTAAAGTCTCTATTAGTCTAATTCTAATTCAAGATAATTAGCTTACTTTAAAATATTTTATCAAAACAGTAGACTAAGTTCTATTCTACATGTGGAAATGATAAATATGTAAGCCCACATTTATTAGCACCTTTAACAAGATGCCTGTATTTAAGAATGTAATTGGCTTTCCACAAGATTGCCATCACCAGTTTATTAAATGTCACTAGTTACTATAAATATTGACATTTAAGCAAGGGAACATAGGACCAAGTCTCTAAAATACCACATCTGTCTTATTGCAACTTAACTGTGTAACTGAAAAGACTTGGTAATTGTTTCATGAACAGAAATCTCACTTATTGCTTTAAACTACATAAAATACCAAATTTGACCGTGTTTCAGTAAGCACTGGTTTACATGTAATTATTTAGTAGTGACTGACTTGAAATGTTAGCATAAAGACAAGAAATTCCTGTTAGAAGGGGTGATTCTGCTCTCAGGACAGCCAGCAGCAGCTTTCTTCATAATGGCTCAAAGGGGACCTGGCCCAAGCCTCATGACTTGAAGAAACACTAGATTTCTCATGACATCCTTTTAAATTACTGTAACAGCAGAGACTAACTAGTCCCTCCTGCTGAGTAACGCTTTGACTATTACTTTTTAGTTTTTGCTTGCTGCTGGAGTGAGTGTAGATCAATAACATTTTGGCCACTCCATCAGACAAATAGGTTAATAACAGCTCCTGCAGTTAATTGTGAGCAGGTCAGTAGGTTACTAGGTAATTAGTCCAAAGTATGTCAGGATCCAAATCCCTAAAATACTTCTGAAGATTATAATTATTTCCTGCTAACAGCAATAATAAAAAATAAAATAAATCTTGTGGCAGCTTCTTTTAGCAAAGCTTTCACTGCTGCAATGAAGTTCCAAAGCCAACATCTATCTCCATGCAAGCCTGTCTTTGTGATTGCAACCATAAGATCACCATCACCCTCCTCTATCCTGCAAGAGGATCAGCAATCCTTGAGCTAATTCCTTTGCAGACGTGTTGTAGCCTGGCTGTTTCCGATTCAACACAGAGGATGAGGCAGTTGGACTAAATTTTATTAAAAACATCTGAAAAATGCTATGTGGACCTAATGATCATAAACACACAGACTTATTAAAACCAGCTAAGACTAATTGTGTGGCTTTCTGTTAGATGACAGTTTTGCTCTTAGTACTATCAAGTGTTTTGACAGCTGTATAAACTTCAGGAGCACATTCCAGCTGTGGGCAGATGGAGGGAGAAGGGACAGATCTGATTTACTCAAGCAGAAGCAAATCAAACAATATGGCAATTGTTCCCCCAGATTTCAGTTTGGCTGAAATAAACTGAAGCCCCCCCAGCCACATCCAAACAACAAAACAAAGCCAATCCACATTTCCCAAAGCACAGACCTTTGGAAATACAGAAACAAATGCATAAAGAGGCTATTTGCTAATTAAGAATTTAAAATCTAGTGCAAAACCATACTAATGTGCAAATATCTGAGAAATCTGGGTAATTAAAGAGCTAAACCTAAACAACACTCACTGCAGAGGCCAGCATCCCTGTGGAACACCTTCCCCTTATTCCCTTCTAAGCCAGTGACAAATCCCACATGTATATTTGCCAAAAGTGTGGGTTGTTTTTTTTTTACAAAACAATTAGTAAAATAGATGTAGTTGATTACTGCTACTAACTACTAAGGTACTGCTGTCCCAAAGAATAGCTGTTGTTCAACTGGAAAGAGCAGCTCATCAAGCAAATGGAGTGATGACCTTAGTAAGGTATGGGACACATCTCAAGAGGAAAACCACACGCTTTTGCTTGCAAGATCTTCCTGTGACAATGGTGGCACCACAGCTAACTTGGAACATTCACTGGATGGGGTCTCTTCAGCTATTTTCTGCATTACCTAACATCATACACAGCTCCACAAATTCCACAGGACAAACTGTGGATCTGTGCACGATGTGTGTCAGTGGGTGGGCGTGTGTGTGAGAGGAAATCTTCCAGACACCTTCACTAACACGCTTAACCCTCACCCCACCTGCCCTTTCCCAAACAATCACTAGTCCACAGCAGAGTGAGCAAAAAGTTCCCATTCATCCACAGCGTTCGGAACCAAAAGGTCCAGAAATGCATCACTGGAGTAACAATTGCAATAAAACTAATTCAAGTCAGAGGAAAAAATAAGTCCCAAGTAAATCAGAAAAGTCTCTAGGTCTCAAAAGGGGAAAAAATACAGCTGAAAAGCTAGAGACATCCATGAGAAAACAATGAATACCTCATACACAGCGAGCAGTCCAAATCTGATGGATCCACAAATTCAAATGGAATATGCTGTCCAGTACTATTTCCCTTAGTGTCAGCTGTATCTATCAATGATAAAAATGTATTATAATGTAACTGAAGAGAACTATGTAAACACAATGATATTCCATGTATCTACAAGCAGCATCCGATATTTTACTGTGCATCACATAAACCTGCAAGTTACTGAACCCTTAAACTTCATTACAATAATTTCTATGCAAAGCATCAAATTCAGCCTTGGCTCAAGGCACCACAGTCCCCTTCATTTTGGTGACATTACATCCACTAACAGAGGGTTTAATTCAGCCTCGCAATAACAAGGAACATCAAAACATTTTTTATTGGTATTAGAAGTCTAAAGTGAGACAAGTTTTTCTGTCATACCATTGTAAATACACCCCACAAGCTGAAAGCAAGGCCAGGTGTAATGAACAAACAGAATTTGTACTTTTAAACAAATTGTTTTCTATTGCTTCATACATGACATTGATATTACTTAAAAGATTTGGAGCTATCATGATCAACAAGCCCTTAACCCAAGCTGCTTAGCCCATTTTAGACTTTTTTGGTTAGTTTTGCTTGGCTGGATTTTTGTGGGTTTGTTGTTGTTGTTATACACACACAAGAAAGACTCTGCATCATGCCCTGATGAGGCTAATGAGAAAATATACAAGCTAATGTGTAGTTTGGACCCTTTTTCTCTAAGTTTTATGCAAACAAAACTACAAAGTTTCCAGTGAGTGCATGCCATGGAAGCTCTCCTGTGCAAAATTCAACATACCTTTCTTCAGCAGCTTGCAGGGTACCTCAGCATTTCCCACCTCCTCGGAGCAGCACCTCCTCTT
>VZTM01032139.1:0-19769 GCA_013400555.1 Jacana jacana
CAAAAGCTCTCATAAATATGTATAGCCCTTCTTTACCTTGACAGTCAGCAGTAGCTTTGCTCATATTTTCTAGCTTTGCCTACAAGATAAAGTTATGAAGTAATATTCTGCAAACTGACTTGTCTATCTGTTATACTGATCAGCTGTACCTTACAATTACAATCTGAGTGCTGTACTGGCTTTATGTTTTTAAGGTAGTGATGACATTTTTGAAACACAGAGGAGCCCCAGGTAAATGCAGCTTTAGAACATGCTCTTGCTACACTATGTCCTTTCCAAACTCAATATTTAGCACAATACACTCAGATGCTCCTTCATGTGGCACAGTTGCGGTTACATACACAGATCTTCCCCGTTCACCTCTTTCTGTATGAATTTTGGTTTTCCTCCATGCATTTGTTCTCCTGAAGTGATGAAGATTTCCATTTGAGACATACAGACACCTGTAGAAATGACTTTTCAGTATCTATATAGATTCCAGAACAACTGTTGAAAATCACAGAGAAAAAAACAAATGAAAAAAGAAAGGCTAATATTCAGTAATCCAAGGTACTGTAGATAAAATTGATACTGGTATATTTTCACATTAGTTTAGACTCCATTCGACTTAACTAACATGCTGGTGAAAATATTACAAATTAAAATACATAATCTGATAAATCTAGCTTTCTAGGAATGCAGGCAAAATCAACTCTACTGAATATATTTAAGTACAAGGCATAGCTCTAAAGGACAATGGGATGGCAAAGGGTAGGATGTGTGCCAGTAATTTACTTGGCAAATAAAGTCAGTAGAATAATTCAGTAGAAATGAACAGGTAATTCTTTGGTGTAATTTATCAGGCATTAATAAAGAAACCTAAACCTTTCTGAATTGTACCCCAAAATTTCTCTCATTTGATTACAAGCAGAGCCCAGGATGACTAGCTCAGATGTCATTGTTTACATGACTGGTGCCTAAAATCTGCTAAAATGAATTTCACCCTAAAAATCACTGCAGAATGAAGCTTCATCAGTTGTGCACACATGGAAGTTTTAAGTGTAAAAAATCTGAAACCTTTGTGAAGCTTTCAAATGAAACCTGAATGTATTAGTTCAGAGATTAATTTAGCATCCACAGTAACCCATTTGTGGAAAGAATAGTTTTGCCTTCCAGTTTTAATTTTAAAAAGTAATGTAAGATGGTATATTTCCAGCTGTTTTTAAAGTAATGTGTATAATGTATGGAGTGTAATCATGCTCTCTATGCTGCTGGAATAAAATGGGGGTATTAGCTTTGTTTTATTTACACAATTAACAGTACAATGTTAAATGTAGCTAAAATAATTTCTTCATTTATGCCTTTTTCTAAATTTCTTTCCTTAATTACCATTTTGTCCTCATAATGAATAAAGAGTGTTTGTTTAATTCTCATAACCACCATTTTCCCATCTTAATACATAATAAAATCTGTAAAATTATTTCTACCATTTCAAAACTATTTATATTCTCTTTATATTCTGAAGAGATCTAGCATTATACTTCTCATTAAACTTATTTTCTTCCATCCTTATATGTATATATTGTATTTTAGTAAAACCATAAGGTGGCATTCATTTCATTAATTTCTTAAACTTTAAATATAAGGCCTTTGGCATATTCTGGTATATTCTTTGGCATATTCTGAAATAGGAAGCATAACCCTTTGATTATCAGAAAGCTCTTCAAAGTTTAATGTATGACTTGATGGTGCAAGCATTAAGTAACCACTGAAACTTTTCTAAAGTAAAACCATTCTGTTTAGAGAATTGCCTCAAACTCACACTCTCATATTAAAAAAACTAGAACCCAGCATTATTAATAGCAAAAATAGCCATTTGGTGTAACTGGGAAAGTGCTCTTTGTCCAAATGTCATTAAAAGTACTTGTCTAAGGCTACTTACAGGTCAGCTGTGTTGAATTCCAGAAGTGCTCAACTCTATTCTCCTTTTTAAAATTACATATTGACTTGCTCATTCCTGTGTTGGTATTTCCCTATAATTTTGAATATCTGAAAGAAATACTCCATATAAACCATTCAATCTTATTCACATTTGTTTTCAGATGCTTGTGAAAATATTTAAATCTCAAAAGGTATGTCTACAGTACCAAATGACATATTTCCCCACTTCTATATATAGTTCTCTTTGGGCTTGCTCTTGGCAAAAATCAACCCTCCCAGTTTCTTCTGAAACAAAACCAGACACATTTTTGGGGATAGTTCACTCCACCAGCAATTCTAATGTCGTTTAGATGTAACACTGTACGGCTCTCAGCAGAAAATTTTGTAGTCATCTTGTGCATACGTGCAAACACAGAGCTGTACCTAAGGTATGTACAAATCTGTACAAAGCACAAACTGCCCTGGTTATTCATTGTCACGCTAACAGAATAAAAACATTCAGTGGTTTTATGCTGGAAAACATAAAAAATGGAAGTGCTTTTTAACTGTGTCCTGTGCTCCCTTTTTCATGTTTAGCCTGAGCTGCTGTATGCCTGTTGCTGTGATGTTGGAAATAGCTGGGGAAATCCAGGTGGAGGCCAGTGCACAGCCTGCTGCCATTCCTGTGTGTTGCTGTGCCAGGCTTATTGCACCCTACATGCTTAGCACAAGAGGGAAATAAGACTGACAAAGTTTTTACCAAAGCTTCTAAAGGTTTGAAGGGATGGACCCCACCATCTGCAAAGGAAGAACCATCCCCTGGCTCAATGCAGAAGTTGTGCAGAGGTGACCGCAACCCTTCCACCCTCTGTCATTCTCTGATGCTACTCCGTGCTCTTAAATATTCTCACATATCTCCACTTGCACTGGCAACATGAAAGTTTTTTTTTTCTTTCTTCAGAGATACTTAACACCACTATTAGTGCATGAATAAAATTGGCTTGATTTTTTTTGTGCTTTAATAAAGGCTTTAGAACAGTATTAAGGTCATTAACATGAAGAAAAAGGTCATGCAGACATACTACTTCTCTCTATTACTACTTTGCTTTCAGAGAGACTTGAGAATTGGCATCACATCCACAAGTAAGGAATTCCCTTAGGCCATCCTTCACCTCTTAGAAGTGTGTCAGTACATGTTTCTTCCTTATTTATCTTACATATTGAAAAAGGAGCTTGTGTAGGTAGTATCTGCTTCCTAAGGCAAACTTGATATTCATGATCTTCTGTGGATGAAGTTAACAGACTAGTTGTGGCACTCCTGGAAGACCAGCTGAGGGCTCAGAGCACAGAGATTATGTAGAATGCAATAGTAAACATTATTTAGCACAAGATCCGATGTAGGATGTGTTCATTTTTACCTCCAGTCATTCCAACTGGCACAGAGACATTAATCCTAAGAAAAAAAATAAATCAGCAGGTATCTTGATGTTAAAGAAACCAATATTGTAGGATTTGTCACTTATGCAAACGATTTTTTTGAAGAAGGAGAAAAAAAGATATTCTGAGTCATACATTTAATTTATAAGTTTTGGGGTTTGCTTTTGGGTGGTTTTTTTGTTTGTTTGGTTTGGGTTTTTTCCATTGACATCTTGAGATACATGTTTAGTTCATGCCTGTCGAAACACAAAGATAGGACTTTTCAGAACAAATCTTTGTTACTGTGATAATGAACTCTCACACTTTTGGATCTTAACACAGAACATCTTTTTTTTTTCTTTGGCTAAAATGCACAAATCTGGGATGCTCTTTTCATGTATTTAACATTACTTATCAATTAGTAATTATTTGATAAAAATTCCCTACTTTCTTCACTGTCACTGTTAAACACCATTTGCAAAAGTGTAAAAAGATTGCAGCTGCTGTATCTTCCTTTCTAAATTTAGCAGTAGGATATTTTTCATTGTAGGTGCCTACAATAATAATTCAAATTTCTGCTTTTAACTAAAGCTACAGTTTCTTAGGAAACAGAAACTCAATTTTGCTTCACAAGGTGGAAAGAATGAAACCCCACACCTTTCAGGACTAAATTGGAATCTGCTAGATTAACTTTTTGTTGTTCAAGACTTGTGTCGGCTTCAGGAGGAGGCCAGTCCAATATAATCAGGTATATTATCACAAACTGAAATATTTTCGTGGTTTATATGGCATCATGATAAATTAGGCTCTGTAGCCAGGAGTTAGTAATTTCAGTTCTCATTGGTAGGGATGGTCTTTAGTGATACTGAGGTAAAATTTCTGTGGTTTCTAGATTCCCATTTACCATTACGCCTAGTATATATTCAGACTTCTACATCTTGCAACCATGAGGTATAACATAACACCTACTTCATAGAATTAATATCTTTTAACAGCAGCTGGTGTCTAAGGCAAAGTTATGGTCTTTTTAATACTAAGATTTAAAGTGCTTTAGAAGTCCTACCCATACCTATTGAGCCAAGAGATTTAAAATAGGTCAACTAATTTATTTTGTAAGTAGTTGCAGGACAGGGATGCTTATAAGCTAATAACTCCTGTATTAAGGTTTATCCAAAAGGGTTTTTCTTCCATCATAGAAACAAATGAACGTGTAATGTCATTCACCCAGCTATAAATATATTTACAAGTGCTGGAACATTCAGCAGAAATACACAACAGTAATAAACCATGTGTTGCACTGTATACTTTCTACAAAAAAAATACAAAAACATATTGGTAAATTACAGTACATTTTTATGCTTTTCTGTGTATTTGCACATGAAGTAGGTTCATGTGCAAATCCAGAACTGTCAAAATTGACAAGCGTACAAATCATGGAATGACTAAACTTTAGTCAGAATAGATTTCTGGAGATCATCAGGTCCAACCTCCTACTTGAAGCAGGACTGTTACCCCACTCCCAAGTCAGTCTCGATGTCTGAAACCCTCCAAGGACAGACTCCTTGATGTCGCTGGCAACTTCTAGTCCTGAATGACCCTCCTGACTTTTTTTTTTCCCTACTGTCCAAACTGAAACTCCCAAGATTAAACATGTAGTATGTGCCCCCTCTTTATGTCATCTGGTACTATTGTCATCTTCATAACGTCCCTTCAAGTAGTTACAAGCAATCACTAGGTCCCTCTGTAGCCTTCTCTTCCCAAGATCACAAATACTCATTCCCTCAATCCCTTTTGTGTAGGGTATGTTTAGGCCCTGATCGTCTCAGTCACCTATCACTGGACTAGATTTTCCTGTTTAACTGAGGCCCCCCAACTGCTGACTGCCATATGCCAGCTCCGGACTACCAGTGCCAAGTAGAGGGGAACAGTGACTTCCCTCGATCTGTTGGCCCTCCTTCTTGTAATGGAGCCTAGTATGTGGTTGGCTTGTGAAAACGCTGTGGGCTCACATTGGCATTTGCTGTAACATCCAGTGTTTTCCTGGAACCAGTTGCTCGGGGACCAGTGGGGCTACAGGGTGATGCAATCTTAGGTGCAAACTTTGGTCCTTCCCCTGACGGAGCCCCAGGAGGTTTCTGTCAATCCCACCACTGTTTAGAGCTTTCTGGCCTGTGACCTAACATGGAACAACTAATTACTCTAGCAGCATTAGCAGATGGGAAATATTTAAGCAATTAGTGTTGGAAAGTAAGAGTTCTTCGTTCTTGAAACAGAAAGTAGTGTGAGAGACTGGGTGTGCATCAGTGAGCAGCACTGTTATGGACCATGGATTGGCTCTTCCCGGCAAAGCAGAGGTAAACTCGCGTTTGGCTTCCAGAGGCTGCAACCTGCTGGTAAAACGTAACCGCTGCCCACTTCGCAGCCGTTTCCCACTCCCCGAAGCCTCGCTCCCTCCCGGGACACCCGTTCCTTGGAACTTGATGAGGGGATGCCGACACCCACAAGGGGCGGGAAGGCGCATCATCGCCGCGCCGCCTGAACGGCATCCCCGGCACCGGGGCACAGCCCTTCCCGGTCCCGTCGCCCGCCGCCGCACCCCCTGCTGCCCCCTAGCGGCCGCCGCGGGAGCAGGCGGGACGGCGAGAAGGAGTGCGTCGGGGATGCCGGGGCTCCCGGACCGCTCGGCTCTTCCCTCGGGCAGGGAGAAATACACCGAGGAAGAGGTTGAAAGAGCCCTTAAGGGGAGGCGGTAAGGAATCGTTCCCTCCCGCCGTCCCCGGTGAGTGAAAGGCTGCGAGGGCACCAGGCTTTCCTCAGGAGGACCGGCTCTAACGAAACCAAGGGAACTAAGTGAAAGAAGAGGAATTTAGGCAGAAAGGAATTTTGTCTGCGAATTGTGATTGTCAGGAATCCCAGACGCAAACTGCTGGCAGCAAAATGAAAATCTGTAGTGGTGTTATGTCTATATTGGTTGACACTTTGAAGAAGCCCTGATCGATTAATTCCGTTTCTTTGTTTCCGGAAAAGGCTCCCTTATTATTTAAAGAGGGGAGTAATTTGTTGTGTATTGCCTCTTTAAAATGCTATATGTAAAGTTTGGTTGCTAGGTCTCGGTTTTTTGTGTAGGGTTTGTTTTTTGTTTTTGTTTTTTTTATGGATACCAGATGTAGGGAAAAAAAGCAGGGTTTGTTTCAACAAGTCTACAGAGTGGATGTACATTTCTAGCTGTTAGCAAAACATTTGCTAATTACAATACTTATTCTTTTGTTCTCCTTGAAACGTTGATATGTTGCAGAGTCTGCTTTTTTGCTGAAGTTTAACTGAAAGTGCTATTTTTCAAAGAAACAGCCCGGTAACTGTTGAAAATTCAACTAAATTCAGTAAATACCTTAATCTAGATTGGGCAGAGCAAGTTTGGGTTTTGTTTTCCCTATCTGAAAGGTAAAGAAAGTGACATCTGAGTCGTGAACAGATGGCATAAATCAGTCAACACAAATCCTGCCTAACGTTGGTGTTACTGTGTAGTACTTCACTCAAATTAACATTCATTTTGGACACCAAAATGTTTTTCAAGGAAGTTTGTCAAGTAATTTTGTCTATTTGGTGTATTGCTTACAAGAATTTTTTTATTTTTGGAGTGGGTGGGTAAAAAAATAATTTTTAACTCATTTGTCATTCTGAAATGGATTGAACTTTTCTGTTTTATTTAACAAACTAAAGTTTTAAATAAAGTTTCTGGTAACTGGCTGATAAGAATTATCCAATGGATTATTTCTGTACTTGCTATTGTACACTGGGCAGACTGGTCTGTCTTTGCCTTTGGTCTAATTGTTTTTTTGGTCCTATTTAGTCTATCTTGCCTTTTCAGTTAGTTGTGTACCGATCAGTCTTTCTCCTATTTTTTCCCCTTGCCAGCCCACCCTCTGCCCACATGCATGGGAAAGGGGAAAATTGCCTCACGTATTCTTGTTCTCCCAGCAGGCGAGTAGGAGGTGTTTTATGATACCTTATTCCTCTGTAATAGGGAAGCCACACATTTGCCCTACTACCTACACTTATTTAAATATCTTTTTAATCCAGAAATCTCTGTATACAATTCAGGGAAAAGTTAGTTTTCAAGAAGGTAATCAAAACGTGTAATTTTGATCGGGATCTAGCTTGTGCATACTTACTGATTTAAGGTTATGTTTCCCCCTTTTTTCATAAACTCTTGAGAATGACTGGAGTAAAGGCTCATCACAATTTGTTTTATTCCCCTGCAAGGTGCTGATGTGGTGTGAGAGAGTTTATAGACCTTTCTCAAGCTTTAGAATGGGGGAGGAAATATGACTTTCACTGTCCACGGGGGCATAACTTCTTTTAACACCCTTTTGCTGTGCAAAGCAGTACTCAATCACCACCTGGAAACCTAGAGAAGCCAGAACTCACCCTCTACTCCAGCTCCTGGAGCTCTGTAATCAACAATTGCAGTCTGCCCTATGCTCCCTGATACCCCCTGGCTCACATTTCTCATGTTAGCTACCAACACTGCCAGCTATCATGTTTTTATTACCAGTCACAAGCTCTGTTCAGTTATTGCGAGCAGACCCCAGGGCTTCAGCTTTCCCACAGAGAGTGGAGAACGAGGCTGCTTCTTGCTTGTTTTCTCTCTTGAGCTCATGGCACTCTTTCCTGTGGGCTGGCCCAGCAGCCTTTCCCTACTTGCTCTTAAGGTACCTTCTAGGAAAATAAAGCTACTCATTGAAACCCCTACTGAGGCTAGCTACCATCGCAAGTCCCCTGTTTCCCAGGTGGGCACTTTAACCATGAGCATCTCCCCCGCTAATGCTCCTGCTTTTCCTGCGCTGCACCCAGGGAAGAGGATTTTGCCTCCTGAATAAAGCAAAGTGCTGTGAACCATGGGGTCAGGGGCTTTTTCAGTTGCAGTTCAGTTGCTCCTGCTGGCCTGCTTTGGGAAACTCGCTGTGCAGCGTAATAGCACTCCATCCCTCTGCAGAGACACCAAGGCTTCAGGAGAGAGCCTGCCTCCTAATTTAGACACCAAATTATTCTTTGTAGGATCTCAGAGATGCCTTAGGAGGAAGCTGAAGAGTTTTCTTCACTGGTAGACTATTAAAGAATTTGAATTAATGTTTTTAACTCTGAGGAGTGTTTCATATAACAACAGGTAGGAGTAAAACCTTTGCAAAAAAATGGCTTATGAGGGAAGGAGAAAGATGTTTTAATCACCCCAGCCTCTGACGTTAACAAACAACACATACAGTTTGTTATAGTGATTGGTAAATTTCAACAAAAGCCTCTTCAGGAGCCAGTTATGTTGTTTTTTTTTGCTACCTATTATATTCAGAACACAAGCTTCTCATTCAAGTGCTAAGAATCACGTTACTGGCTTTAGATAGCTGCCCTTCATGTCCGGCGAAGTGAAATGAAGAGGTGAGGCAAGGCAGTTTGAACATCATCCAGATGCAGCTGCCTCTCAGAGAACAACCTGTTTAGATCTTTCCATGGCTCAGTATTTTTAACTGTCTGCTCTATTCATATCAGCTATAGGCACCACGTAATATGCACTTTAAAACGTATCAGCTGCACAAACTATACAGAACAGCCTCATCATGTGAATTGCACTTCAGGTTCACATGCACAGAATTGGAATTTCAGAATATTTTAATGAATATTAAGGTAGAAGACAATTCCTTCTCACTGTATTTTTGCTATTGTGGACCCACACTAACATTAAATAAGAAGAGGGATAGTGATTTCAATGGGTTTGTTGTTTTTAGGGGAAGTTGTACTTTGTCTGATAGCATTTGAAGTGTGAGACCAAGCTACAATTACACTTAGAAAGAGTTGTATTTTTTCCCCTTGGATGAGTAATCTGGAAGGGAAACATCATCATAGATGTTGAAGAAATGAGGGGGAAAAAAAGAAAAAAAAAAGAGATTTTAAGTGCTCAGCTGTAACCAAACAGGAGGGAGTATGTTTTTTACTCTGAACTACAAATGTTATGAATCCCATGTTCCTGATCACTGAGGAAATACATAGTAAAACTTCGTCCCTAAAAAGTACTGCTACTTTCCTTTTGAAATTATTTTTAACCAGTTGTGAACTTGGAATATTTTGCTCCACAACATTCCACAGCAAATGACTTCTACCTAATTTGAGAAAGGTAAAAAAAATAAAAATCTCCAGGTATAATGATATTCAAAGAAAATATTACAGCAAAAAAACCAAACCCAACGCCATGACCAAAACCAAATCGATCAACCAACCAAAACAAAGTAGAAAACCAAATATTTTTGTACAATGATGACATTTAAAAAGTGAAAAATATTCTCATTTATATAATGTATGTGTGTATTTGTGCATGGGTGTGTGCTTGCAGATCCATGCTGTAACTGTAACAACTGTGATGTACAATTATTCTGTGTAAGAAGAAAATAGTATTTCTTAGTTGTTGGTGATTTTAGTCTTCTGTATCACAAACTGAAGAATGTGAAATTATCTATGTTAGAAAAGAACAATCTAGAAGGAAATGTAACCATTTTCCTTGAAAAACCGTGTAGCAAGAGAGATTATGTATGCATATTTTGTTTGCTTTAACTTTTTATCTTCCAGAAAAATTGTCGGTAGAATTGCCAGAAAAATGCAGTGGAAATGAGAGCAATCTCCTATGGATATTAGCAACCTACCCACATTATCATGTTTCTGCAGTGAGATCAGAAAAAGTCCACCTGAGAAGGAAGCTTTAACTTGCTCTAGAAATAAAAACAAAACTTTGAAGAAAGTATTTTGAGGAGAGACAAATATTCTATCTTCAGCTTATTTTTTCATCAATCACTCCAAATTCAGTTTGTTAAATCCAAGATTCCTGGAACTCCAAGAATTGGAACATGATGTAGGTAAAACAGATATATTCTTACCTCCTTTCTTAAGCAGAAACAGTCACTTTGAAAACAATCTTCAGGTAGTAAAGTAATTCAAAACCAACATGCACAATTTTAACACATTTTTAAGCCAAGAGTCACAACATGGCTCTTTATTTAAAGCACAAAGTGAAATGGAAGAAGAAATACACAGCTGCAGCAACAATAACAGGAAACCTGAAGTAAAAGGGGGTGGGTTCTACCTCTTGATCAGAGTATACTCAAGACAAACGTAAATTTGACTTGCTTTGATAAATAATTGCACTACAGATGTCCTGCCAATTGAAGTTCTTTTTTCTTTTTTTTCCACAGTATCTATCAGTTAAAACTTGACTTCTTTATGTCAGTTTTTGGAAGTAGCTTCTCAAGTATTTAGACCTGGACTGATTTGGGCTACTGAGTAACAGGACTTTTCTGTTTGACTCAGAATTGAAGAAACAGTGTTTAAGGAGCCCTATAAAATGACCTTTTTGGTGCAATCCCAGTTTTCCTATGACTCCAGGACAGCAGAACCACACAGACTTCACTTCAGAAATAGCTCTCCTCCTGCTTTGTCTCTCCCAGATTTTCAGTAAACTTAAAATTTGGAAAAGCTTGGTATTGCTCATTTTAGGAAAGAAATAAAATATTTTAAAAAGTACATTATTTTCCAAACCAGAAAATATGTTCTTTTTAAGATTGGTATCTTGATAATTTCCCTGAAGCTTTCCAGTTCTATTGGGAAGTGTAACTACTACTGCAGCAGTCTTAAGGGATGGCAGCTATGTCCAAACTATAGCACCCCTTAAGTTCAAAAGCTGATTTTGCTCATTTCTGTCAAGCAAAAAACTGGGTTTGAAGAATAAGCAGGAAGTGTAAGGAACAAGAAAGATCTATATCCTCCTGTGTTCCAACTTTTTTATATTGCATGCTTTCTCTGAGCTGCGCATGCTGTGTATGTATGTAAGAATGTGTAAAATATTAATACTCTTGAAACTTCAGAATTTTGGCATAAAGAAACATATATTCTGGGATCTACCTGAAACAAACAAAACCAGATGCCAGAACAATTTTCCATTGTCTCTCATGTATTTTTATGAATATTTCATCTGCCCAGAAAGGTAATCAAGAAAGACTGTCTCTCTCCTCATCTCCAGTGTGCAACATGAGGAGTTAGTTAATTATGGCATGTTGCAACTTCAACCTTGACCACAAAGGAATAAGGACTGAAGGAAAGAAGCTACTGAGTCTGGTTACTGACACTTGCCCAGAAAAAGGAATATGGGTACTGGATAACAGTCTGGAATAGCTTTTGATTAAATTTCTACAAAATTTACAGGCTAGTGTTCTCAGCTACCTCAACACTAAAAGGAACATTAATTTTCTAATTTACCGTACTACTTACTGTGTTTTCCTTCAAAATAAGGGCAGATGCTCAGATAATGTTGCTATGGACAGAGAAAGCCTGATTAATTTTAAATGCGTTTGTCCATCTAGAAGATATTTCTATGTTGTCCTTTCATGTTGACTGTGAAATTCAGAGGATTTTTTCCAAAGCAGTCAATACCCATGTCTATAATGATAACAGGTGGCAAAATAGTAAAACAGAGCTGGAAAATGGGCAATCCTTCAGCATTACGATGAGTGGCATGGTTTACGTAGACTTTTGTTGTGTTTTAGACTTGATTGCAGTAATAGAAGTGGCAGGATGTTTCCTGTGTGTTTTTACAAGAGCAGATACTTTTGCAGTGTTGTCAGTTGAACTGAAACAAGGTTTAAGATAAAACTGACACTTCTTTCCTGCTTCAAAGGGGAAGAAAAATAGTTTTATACTATGAAAAATGGCTACTACAGTCAATTGTTTCAAATAAGTTTGAAGCAGACTGTCCCTAGTTAAAGATGGACAATGTGGGCAGAAGTGCAGGTGGCATTTTAGAACAAACAGGGTCCCAGAGGAAGAGTGACAGTGCAAAGAGAAGGCGGTATATGAAACATGAGAAAGATATAGAAAAGAAGCCAAAGAACAAAATCTAGGTTGCCATGAAGCACTTTTAAGAAAATTATACAGGGACAGCAAGAAGAGGAAGATTATGTGTGCCTGACAGACAGGACTATGAGGGAAAAGGACCTCACGAGTTACTTGAGAGTCTTGGAAAAAAGTTTTTTGTTAGAAAAATATTTGAAGTACTTGGCTGTCACTTCTTTCACTGGTACCCTAAATGATAGCCAGTTATTCATTATCAAATGGTTAACTACTATTATATTTTGCATTAAATTAAAAAAAAAAAACAAACAACCAACCAAACAAGAAAATATTGCTTCCATGTTAATCTTGGTTTTATATGACAAAAGAAGAAATATATGGATTATAATGTTTGCTTATTTTTATATACATAAAGCATTATTATTTATTCCAAATTCTTATTCTTTCAAATCACTAAAATAACTGATGAAGATGTAAGAGGTGCCTTTGGAAGCCTTGTGTAAGGATACAGGTTTAGAGATGAGGTTTGAACAAGGTGAAGAAACTTATATTGCACTTACTCTCCGTGTGCTTCAGTCACACGCTATATATGTCTTTGCTTTCAGAAACATACAATCTGCATGCTGGTTTTTCAAACCCCGTGCTTATCCTCATCTTTTCCCATAGGTTTGGTTGCTTGCCTGTAGACAGGACTCTGATTTTTAGACTTAATTATCTATTAATTCTCTATTTATTCCAGGTAGATCCTGTCACAGCATCTGAATTCCAGCATTGAACAGCCACATCACTACAGCCAAAAATCACTTCTGAAAAACTTGTTTTTGACTATCACAATATGCTTTTTTAGCAATTATTACTTAAGCCTGGCAAAGTAATGCTTTTAATGGTTATGGTTTGTTTTTTACAAAACAGCTGCGGTATTAAATTCATGGGTATTACCAGGACTGGGCAATCTTTGATCTTAAATTCATTCAGTGTTAGAATGAAAGCCATTTATTTTCTTCATGTTTCTCTTCATGTGTACAAATTACAGTAATCAAACCAAATCCTGTGTTGTTTTTAACAAGCCTCTGTGGTTCAATGGTGCACACAGTAAGAACTGTTTGTACTCCACCGCTTACGTCCTACCATCCTTCTGGATGCCACTAAAACAATTGTGTGGTTGGAAGTTCTTTACAACAGGCATCCTAGTCTGGGGGGTGGAGGATCAGAGCTGTAGAGCACATCATGAGTGCACTTCCTTTCAGTTGACATTCAACTGTTAAGTTCTAAACAGTAATAACGACACTGGAATAAATAAATCGTATGCACATATATATCTTCTAAACAAGGTAATAATATTATGGAAAACTATAAAGAATTATGAAATGTGCCAATTCCAGTATGTTCAAGACTGCTGTCAGGGCATGTTTAATCTAGCTCCCGGCAATGCCAAAGCACATCTGGGCAAGCTAAAAAACCAATAGCAACCATTTAGAAAAGTGCCTTTTCTTGTCATATCTTGTTTAGGTGGGTGCTACATTCGTTCACGTCCACAGAACTGTAGAGAAGCTGTATCTAATACATCTGAATAAATGCAAAATCTAACAATTAAAATAAACTATTTAAGATAAGTTGTGCCTTTTCTTAGTATCATGGACTGCCTCTTTGTATTAATCTTCAGCCAGTAAGTCTCTTCATTTTGTCTAAAAAATAATTTCCTGGTTTAATTTGTCATCTTCATTGTTTTCTTGATGTGTATTAATTACTGTCTTCTGTCTTAATTACTTTATAATTTACTTAATTTGGCAATAATACAAGAAGTCAATAAAAATGTAGACTTTCAATTTGCTTTATTTTTTTCCCTTTTTTCCCCCGATGTTTCAGCTAGCTAAAATACTAGTTACAATTTTTGTTCACCGAAAATGTAATCATTAAATGTAAATTTTTGGGATGTTTTTAGACACTTAAGCATAAGATTTGATTTTACTTGACTTTTAATTAAAAGTGAAACCAGAATACATATAGATGTTTATGGTTAAAATCTGACAAATTTAATGAAGTCTCTTTTACAGGCATTATTGTTAGATCATTACCTAAGTCACTACTGATTATCTTATAAAATATCAACTTTAAAAAAAAGTGAACAAAACATAACTGGAATAGTTTAGTTTCCAGAAGCCATCCAAATTCCAAATGCAATGCTCATGTCAACTAAGGAAAGCTTTTCTTTTCCTTTACTTTGAAAATGTCTTTTAATCCAAAAATCATTCAGTTATCAGAAAATCATTCTGAACTACTCAGATACATACTTTTCTATGGCCTGGCTTTTAATTTTGGAAGTCAAATAGCTTCAAATCACAGAATCACAGAATCTTCATGGTTGGAAAGGACTTCCGAGACCATTGAGTCCAACCATACTATGGAATGCAAAGAAACAATCCATAAATCTATAAATTCATTCCACTGATGGAAACAACCCATCAGCTCTTATCACTTCATGTTTTTCAGGAGTAAAATGACCTCCAATCAAACTCCTTGATATGAATGCATGAGTTTTGTTTATTTCCTGACAAATATAAAATTATATGTTTGTATTACTTGCCTTGGTGAAACAGAATTTAATAAATTTATAAGGTATGTCTCAGAAAGAGATCAGAAGTGAAAATTAGTGTTCTCCACCTCCTCTGAGAAAGACACACAATAATAAAAAGCACTGGGGGTTAAGGTTTCCCTCACTGTCTGCATTGGTTGGCAGTATGTATATTTTTCCCTTCAAGTGGCAGGATACCAACTCTCCCTATTCATGTCACATAATGGTTGACGTTAGAAAGGACCTCTGGAGGTCAGCTGATCCAAACCCCCTATTCAAGCAGGACCACTGACAGCAGGTTTGTCAGAACTGTGTGCAGATGTTTTTTTAATATCTCCAAGGAGAGAAAGAGTAACTCTACAATTTCTCTGGGCAGCCTGTGCTGGTGCATGGTCACCCCACACCCTCACAAGTGTTTCCTGATGTTCAAAGGGAACCCCCTGTGTTTCAGTTTGTGCCCATGGCCTTTAGTCCTGTCACTGGGCACCACTGAGCAAAGCCTAGCTCCATTGTTGCACCCTCCTTTCAGGTGTTTGTACACATTGATGACATTTTCACCGAGGTTTCTCTTTTCCAGATCCAACATTCCCAGCAATCTCAGCCTTTCCTCATAGAAGAGATGCTCCAGTCCTTTAATCCAGCTTAATGGAGCTTAACTGGACTCCGTCTGATAAGTCCATGTCTCTTTTATACTGAGGAGCCCTGACCTGGACGCAGTATTCCAAATGTTGCCTCATCAGTGCTGAGTGGAAGGGAAGGATCCCTTCACTCAACCTGCTGGTGACATTCCTCTTAATGCAACCCAGGATAGTATTAACCCTCTTTGTGATGGGGGTATATCACTCGTTCATGTTCAACTTGGTGTCCAGCATGACCCACGGGTCCTTTTCTGCGAGGCTACTTTCCATCTGGCTGGCTGGTCAGCCCCTAACCTGTACTTATGCCTGGACCTCTTCCTCCCCAGGTGCAGGACTTTTCACTTTCCCTTGTGGTACCTTATGAGGTTAAATGCTGGTGTCCGTGTCTGCTTTTTGTTTTTTTAATTTTTTTTTTCTCATTTATATAGAAACAGTTCAAATTCTTGCTTCTTTGAGCAATTAATAAAGTAAAAGTATGCAAAAGTATGATCACTGCTTCGCATGTACAAATCAGTCTATTCTGTTACACCTGAATGTGTTTTTCAACCATATAAGCAGTGACTGGAAACCGTTAATTCAAGGGAATCGTAAAGGAACCAGAATAATTCTTTTATTATTAGTTCATATCTGAATATATTTAAGGTGGTCACATTTATGATCAAGAACAACAGCTGAAGACAGAGATCCCAATTTGGCAAAGTACTTAAACACATAATTTAGTTTTGAGGCCTCCATAGTCCAAATGATTTCAGTGTCTAAACTGCTTCAGTATTATATGCTATATCTTTCTGTTATGTGAGAGTCAGAACTCGTACCTAATACTTTCAGTTCTTTCTTTAGACTTACACATCCTATTTATTTCAAGGTATAATCACCTATGTAGCTACACAGATATCCTGTGGTTCATCTCACTTATTTCCATTCATCTAATCAGTAAGTTGAATATTCTTGGTGCCACTGTCTGAAAAGAGTGCTACTTAGACTTAATTAGAAATTCAGTTACAGGTTTTAAACGCACAAAGTGAATTATTTAGAAACACTTTTCTTTTAGTTATCACTTATTTAATTTATTATTAGAATTCCAATAACATTTGTTTGACACACACACATATATATATATATATTTATATATATACACAAATATATACATACTATGATTGAGTGCTTGAGTCACACACGGTACTCAACATATGTATGCATATGTGTTATTGCATGTTTTTTATTTATGGATTTAGGTCTATTTTATGTCCACCTGGTTTAGGGAATATGACACTTCTCTTTGCCGAGAAAACACAATGTGAATTTTTCACAATAAAACATAGAAGTTACAAATAACGCCTAAACCGTTGTAGTTATTTTGCAGCAACATACATTTTTTTCCTCTAGATGGCAATATATTGCAAGAAATATTGCCAATCTGTTTGCAGTACTTTTAAACATTGAATTTGACAATCTTCAGAAGGTATTTAAAGAGAAATTACTTTTTCTTTTAGCTTGAGGGTTGATTAATGGAAAACAATAAATAAGGAAGAAAATAGGTATAAAATCAGAAGAAGTAAGTAAGTTAAATAAAACCATCAGATACAGTACATGGAATACTTAACTACTTACCTATAACCAATGGTCATATGGACTTCTATATCAAGGTAACCTCTGTTAGTGTTTCCCAAGTATATTAGTATTTTTCACATGTATTACAAGTAAGAAATGGGGTTTTTACATATGGATAGGAAGACTTCAAAATTCCATACTGACTCATTAAATTTTGTGATTTAATCACAATTTAAAATATAATATAGCAAAAATAATATTCCAAAATTGTGATTGATACTTATATGGAAAATTAGGTACAGTGTTAAAGGTAGCAAAGTTGTTATAGGTGTGATGATTAAAGACTATAGGAAGAAATAATCTGTTAGAAGAGGTAGCATCTTTCTTATACCGGCTGATATAAGCAGGCCGTTATAATAGACATGTTTCCAGGTATGTCAGTCAAAACCCAGCAATATTGTATTTTTCCCTTCTCCATATATTTTAATCCTGGTATTCTTTTTCTGTTCTAGCCTAATATGACAAAGAGATAGACTGTATTGTCTTGAAACCATTAAATAGAAACTCTGGGGTTTTGTAATATCAACGCATCAGCATATAGCAATCTGGAGCTTATATATTTATATGTATAGTTTTGGAAAATACTGTGTACACCTACTGAAAACTAAATGAGCTGAGACACTATTTGAATTCAGTTATACTAACCCACTTGGGATACCCCTTTTCTGTACGTGAGTGAGTTTGATTTTTTTTTCTCTATAAAAAGAAAAATAAATACTGTTACTTTATCAGAAAATGTTCACCTTCACTCTTTTCAGCAGGGTCTGACAGAGTTGTAAATCAGCCCAGAAGGTTTATTTATCATTTATCTTCTCCTGAAACTTCTGGTATGGATTCCTGAGGAATTACTGAAAAGAAATATTTTTCCCTTTACTTTTGCTAAGTGAAGAGATGATCTGGTAATGTGACTATGAGGACACTGAAGATAAGCAGGGGAGATCAACCATCTGTGAAGTATGACCATAAGAAAGAATGAGAGGGGGCATGGAAAGCTGGATGGAATGGCAGTTTTATGGCAATCTGTTTGCAAATTTATGCAAGTTAGTCATATACTGTGCCTCAGGAAAATTGTGTGGGTTTAGGGTTAGATTTCTCATCACTGTACATCTACCTTCTTCAAAAGGATGAGTCTAAAAAAATCATGTTGAACTGGTATTTGCCTTTTGGGTCTAATTTGGAGAAAGGGGTGGTACTTCGGGCTAAAAAATATAGAAAGGGAAGGCACAGATCAAGATAGCTGCGTGTTGGTGGATACTGATAGTTGAAAAGCTGCAGACCTTTGAGGTGGAGAAAGGATGAAGGAAATGTGACTGTTCACTCCACAGATTTTAAGATGACTCAAGCAAGGAAAAGCATAGCAAAAATGCGAGCTGATTTCACTGTAGCAAGCAGATAAAAGCTGCACATATGTGAGACTTGAGAGTGCAGTAGAGGAGTTTGCTAGCTGGGTTCTTTGAGATAAAAACCTGAAGGTTGAAAGAGTGGTGGAGGAGCTGAGCTGTTCAGAGTAAAGCATAAATAGCATAGGGAGATCTATACATCTTTCTCTGGACAAAACACTGGTGAAACAGTGAAGTTAGTGCAGGAAGAAGGGAAAAAGGCCTAACTTCAGGGTCCCTCTCAGCCAGGTAGATTGCAAAACTCCCCTTGAATAGTAGAAGTTTTGGAAACTGTTGAATACAGGGAGTTACCGTGTGTAGTCAGACTTCTTGAGCCTGTTTGTGGTGTCCAACAATAATATACTGCAAGTGCAAGCAACACCAGAGCTGAGCTCTGTGGTGAAACCCTTGATGTGCTATGGAAAAAAAGAAGGTGTGACATTGCTGCAGTGGTGCATCTTTTGTTGGTGTCAGCAATCTGAATATGATTCATGCAATACTACTTTCTTAAATTCCTTAAAACTCTAGTATAACACATTAGCAATACCATACTTCCCATTAAGAATTAATGCTGTGCTCTTGCTGCTGCTAATAGTAAGTAAACAGGAAACTATACCTAAATAAAATCTTGTCCTTGGTGGTGAATGAAGATGCACATTTAAGTCAGAGGAATAAAGGCCTTTGTATGAACTTGCAAGGCTGCAATGGTACAGGTTTGTCAGACATACCTCCTTTGTCCTGTGGCATACATCTGGAGTATATTTCTGATGATATAAATTTATTGGTGAGCACGTTTCAGGGTGAAAATGTAAGGATAAATGAAATGAAACGGTAAAGGAAATGTCCAGTCTCTGTTCTAGAATAGAGACATCTAACAACCAGGTGCCTGTTCATTGCACTGTCTCTTTTCTTCCTCTCATGACTCAAAAAACTGCTTTCTTCGGGACTTAGTGTGGTACAGATACCCAGGTGTGGTGCAGATCTTACCGTGCTGCTAAGGAAAATGTATTTGGAAATCTGCTGTTCTTTGGTGATCTCCAGCTGCTGGATCAGACCTGTAGGATAACGTGCAAGTCACAGGCTTTTCCTGTCAGTACTGCGACCCCCTCACTTTTCTGTCTCTGGAATTAGTGAGCTTGTAACAAAAGCATCAAACTGTCTTGGCCATCATACGTGTCTTCGGCACTTGTGTTGCTTAGAGAGATTAGATCATGGAATTATTTTGCTGAAGTTAACCAGTAATTATAAATATATTCTCTCTATTGACTAGTTTCAGGCACTAAAGTTAGGTGAGATGAACTTCCTTCAATGTCAGCTCTGAACAGCCCCAATCTGACTTGGTATGTGTTGTCAAAAAAACCTGTAACT
>VZTM01032140.1:4233-11733 GCA_013400555.1 Jacana jacana
AGTCCTTTCTAGAAATGTCTACAATCACATAAAATAATAAATCTGAGTACACTAAAATAAAAATGAGATTAAGAGATTTGCTAACCCCAGCACCTTGCAGAACGCCCATCCTTCTCAATATCATCTACTATTGCCTAGCTCAGGTTTTCATAGCTACTTTCTGGTGTGCACTAGAGCCTAAGACACAGCACCAAGGACATCCTGATGAAGATTAATATCAGGTGGGGTGTTGGGATGAGGGGCAAAATATTAATAAAAGAAAATTTCTTATTCAGAGACTACACTGCCAAGAAAATGCGAATTCACAAACTAAAGGGAACACCAAGCTCTGCAGGTTAAAAAAAAAAAAATCAACATTTTATGTAGAGGAAGAAGACACTAAGACACTTCCACCCATCCACCCATAGACAATTCTCCTTTTTCTTCAACCCAGAAAAAGCGTTAGCAATATTCATGTCATCATAAATGAGAGGCAAACTTTGGCTGGTATCTGACAATGTGTATTTCTATTTTGACAAGAAAGAAAATGTAGGCAATGGATTTCTGTAGATTAAAAACTTTTCAGTTTACCATGCTTTCCTGGCCATACCACTTCTACCAGCAGAGCACAGAGCAATGTGCTAGGTAAGTTTGGGTTGAGCAGAACTGCTAGCAGTGGTAGAGGACAAATAATCTCCTGCTATATACTTTTATACTGTGCCATTTACTAATTACCTTACAAACTTAATTATTTGAGAGGTTGTTTGTGGGAAAAAAAAAATTGAAATTGAGAAAAAAGAAAGCTGGCAGTTTTTCTTTAACTTACTTTCCCCATTCCAGAGTTTCTTAACTGTGTTTCCACAGAGAAGCTTTTTTGTTTGTTTGTTTGCTTGTTTCTCAATTTTGTTTCTCACCTCCCTAGTGCAAAGCAGTTCAGCAATTTCATTTAAAGAAATTTGTGGGAGGTCAGAGGTCTTGTGGCTAGTGATGATATTTACACAGAAAAAAAATAGGAACAAACAAGTGAAGAATTGTTACCTGAAGCCTTCAAGATCACAGCATAATTTGGAAGCCAACTCTGCAAATGTACCATAGGTTATATCTGGCTTACTTGTGCTTTATACACAAAAAAAATTGTATGTGTGTTTGGAAACAAGTTGTGTTTTTATCTTCTGAGGAAGTGGAATGGTACAGTGAACTTTTGGAATGGAAAAGTTAGAATATTAGATGTTAGGTGGTGTGAGATAATGTGGCACCCTTACAAAAGGAAGTGTTAGTATTTTGGAAATGAGTGGGACTTCTTCAGAAGCCCCAGCTATAATACCTGATCTGTGACCAACAGCACGCAGCTGGAAGGCCCACCATAAATAAGAATCAGTAGGCAGCAGATAATTCTAACTCCTTCTTCACCTAATTAATTTTCACCCTTTGCAGAACAGGGTATGGCAAACTTAGCAAAGTGAAGAGTACAGAAAAGGAAAACCTGTATATGATGGTGTTCTGCTTATGAATTGGCATCATCCTCTTGCAACACAGGTTTTGTTGGGGTATGTGGTGATATGTGTTCTCTTCAGAAGGGTCTCATACCATTCAAGGCTCCAAAGCCTTCAGCATCTTGAACTGCAATCAGAAATTAAACACGTTCTTACAGGAGTCTTATGCCTTTAAGGTTTGGATATCAGTATATAGAATAGAATAGAATAGAATAGAATAGAATAGAATAGAATAGAATAGAATAGAATAGAATAGAATAGAATAGAATAGAATAGAATAGAATAGAATAGAATAGAATAGAATAGAATAGAATAGAATAGAATAGAATAGAATAGAATAGAATAGAATTGAATTGAATTGACTTTGCATTTGGGTAGTACGTAAAATGATCATCTGGTCCAACTGCCTGAACACTTCATGGCTGACCAAAGGTTAAAGCATGTTGTTTAGAGCAATATCCAAATGCCTCTTTAACGCTGACAGGCTTAGGACATTAACCACCTCTCCAGAAAGCCTGTTCCAGTGTTTGACAACTCTCTTAGTAAAGAAGTACTTCCTCAGGACCAGTCTAACCCCCCCGGTGCAGCATTGAGCTATTCCTACGCATTCTATCACTGGATCCCAGTGAGAAGAGCTGAGCACATCCCTCTCCACAGGAAGCTGCAGAGAGCCGTGATGTTGCCCCTCTGCCTCCTTTCCTCCAAACTAAACAAGCCCAAACTCCTTAACCATTCCTCACAGGACATTCTTTCCAGCCCTTTCACCTCTGGACTCATTTAATGACTTTCACATCCTTCTAAAATGATGGGACCCAGAACTGCACACAGTACTCCGGGTGAAGCAGTCCCAACGCTGAATACAGTGGACAATCGCCTTTCTTGATGAGGTAGTGACGTATGCCAGGACAGTTTGCCTTCATGGCTTCCACAACACACTGCTAACTCCTACTGAGTCTGCTGTTGACCAGCAGATCCTTCTCTGCAGGGCTGCTCTCCAGCCGTTCCTCTCCCAGTTTATAATTGTACCTGGAGTTACTCCATCCTAGGTGCCGAATCTAGCATTTGGACTATTAGGTTTCATCCCATTGATTGCTGCCCAATGCTCCAATCTATGTAGAGCAATATCTGTCTCTAGTGTGACTCCTAGGGATGCCTCAAAGAGCTTTGAATACATTGCACATGCAAAGTGCAGGGGCATAGTAGACCAAGACCTTTCAAAACCCTGACTAAAACGCATGAGCCCATTTCAACCAGTCTTAGACTAGCTACTTGCTGGAACTGTGGAAGAGACGATGGTTGTCATCAGCAGACTCTGGACAGATCCCATCATAAATAATTTCCACTCAGCTGGAGTTGCTTACTTTTCAAGACCTTCTCCATGGATACCTGTATCTATGCTAGTCAACAGAAGTGCTTTTTGCAATTCATCCAATCTCTTTCAGACTTTGACTTTATGGTGACTAAAACCATAGTCACCAAATGTGATGGTTTCATTAGAACAGGAGCAGATACCTGCAGCTGTTCAAATGAATCCCATCCCTACTTTTACCAGGATGTTGATATACGATGGTGTTTTCAGAATATTTTGAAGCATACTGAGATTCGTCATTGTATAGTGTATCATCAAAATGAAATTGCATTCACCCCTACAATCTATCTCCATCCTATCACATACATATGTAGAAAATCTACACCATCTTGAAGGCAGCTTTGGGTTCTTAGAGGTTCTGATTTAAACTCTGCAAAAGAGGAATCTTTTGGTTTCCAGGCAAGCCCATGTAGTACTTTTTATATGTAGCACCCATAGCCTTTAAAGGAAAAGTAAGCATATGGTCCCATTTTACAAAAAAGGAAATGCAAGTGAAGAGTTGCAAAAGGAAATACTTTTTTAAAATATCTGCAAGCTCAGGGTGCACGTCTTGAGACACAAGACCTTACTCTCACACGCTGAGTGTCTAAAGACAACTTTGATTTCAGTTTCAATGATAAAAATTTAGTAGCTCAAATATTCATGTTCCTTGGGCCCTAGGAAAATTAGAAGACCCACTGTGTGTAAAGCAGTGCCAGTAGACGAGAGAGTGGAAACGTAGTCTTTTTGGCTTTATCATTCTGACCATCCTGACTCTTCTATTGTCAGGTCACAGAAACGCTGAACTGTGACATAATAGGTAATCAAGCCACTTTTATATTGGTTTAATCTGTAAAATTGATATATTATAATGCTATAATATAATGATATATTATAGTAAAATACTCTCAATTTCTTAATAAGGCAAAAGTCTCTCTTGTCTCCCAAGAACCTAAATAATCATGTAGGTCTTCATGGTTCAGCCCAGTGATGTCAATGCAGAATTTATACAGGAGCTAGCCGTCTTCAGACTAGCAGCAACTTGAGTTTCCATTTTTCCAAGTAGAAAACCAGCTTGTATTGGAGAGTTCATACAGCAATGCAAACCAATTCAGAATTCAATTTGATTAACAATGTTCAAGTGGCAAGTATCTCTCTTCTCCTCAAATACTGATAAATTTATCACCTCAAACAGTGAAAAATAAATGAATTCCCAGGCTATTCCCTACTGATCTCTCTAAGCATATGGTAACAATATAGATCAGGTTTGAGGACTTACAGTCCCATCAAATGGCCTGGAAAGACACGAGAAGTTAGTCTGTCGCCTTCAGTTTCCTGCTGGATAACTGACTAGGCTGCCTGGTTACTTTCTGGAGTGCTTTCAATCTCAACTTGTTTGAGTGCTTCAGTTTACAGGTTGCTTATTCAATTCACCACTATAAACAAAACAAAATTGCTGATCTTTTGTTATTAAGTTACGATGGGCTTGCTCTTTTGTTTCTTTCACGTAATTTAGAAACATTTATTAGGAGGGGAGACACTATTTCTACCTTTTCCTGCTTAAACCAGTAGCACAAAAATCTGAATAAATAAAACTGTTTCTTACCTGAGGAGAAATGCTGTAATTCCTAGAAAAAGGGAATCAACTTATGGTCCTTGGCATTCTGTTCCCTGTGAGGCAGTAGTATTGGGAATATACTATAATAATGCAATGGCATTTGAAGCATCTCTACCTAAAAATCACAGAGCAGTTTAATGCCAAACAAGATTTGAGTTTTTTTCAACCACAGTAATTAATATCCCATATTTCATACAGAGAGTACAAAATAATATTAAAAATAGAAGAACTATGGCAAAGTAAATGTTCCTGGTTGCTATTTGGAACTTTCTCACCATATTCTCTATTGTCAGATGATCTTCCAAGTGAAGGCAGGTCTAGTCTATTACATCAGGCGAAATTCTGCACTTGTAAGTTGGTCTTTTTAATCTTATCCCTAAAAATACATATTTTTCTTTTTTTTTTTTTTTATTTTTTTTATTTTACAGTTAAAATACCTTTGGTGGCCAGCAGGAAGATGGTCAAAGCCACGGTTGGATTGTGCAGTGAAACAGCTGAAACAAGATTTGTTGTGACTTTCGCAGTGGCTCTCCACATACTTGAGTCTATGAGACAACTGACTCTGGTATTAATAATGGACAGTAAAGGTAGATTGCAGTCGAGGCATCAGTGTTCTTGTGACGATATGGAGTCCTCTGTATTTAGTTCTCCATTAAGGAAAAGTTAAGATATTTTCACCCTCCAGCAGTTATTTATCATCACCTTAATGCAAGAATCACATTGGGGTGCATAGCTCCGATTATGCACAAGCTCAATGTTAAATGTTATGATGTGGGACATAATTTATTTCTCCAGTAATTCATTTCAGTGTTTGTGTGGGAGGATTTCGCAGGCTTCTGACTTTCCAAGCTGCACATTCTCTCTCTCTCTTTCTCCTATTGACCACTTGTTAAATCTTTTTGTTTGTTTCCCACCTTTCCCCTGGGACCCACAGACAGACAGCCTTGCCAGATTCATTTTCTGATCAAAGCTGTTTGATTTGGTCAATTTTGCCACATTGGAGACGTTCTCTATTACAGAGATAAATAGCCTTGGGCTAACTGTCAACGAAAAGTTGTAAGCTAATAAATTATTCCAATTTCTTCCTGCGGATTTCTCTGGAGACAGCCCTAGGAAATACACTTTTTGATTAGTAAATTTCTCTGTGTGTGTGTCTGGACATTCAAATGTGTCGACTTTGATTAGCACCATTGCTTTTCAAGTAGACGCTGGCTGAGGGGCTGTCAGTTGCCGGCAGCCCTGATGCATAATGCATCAACTGGGCCCGGAAACAGGAGCCTCATCCAAGGCTGGAAAGGCGGGAAAATTGCCCCAACATCCCCTTGCACTTTGGGAGCAATTTGAGTTGCAAAGACTTTGTCATCTGCAGACACAAGGCCCTGGAGAGCGGAGGAGCCTCAGGAGAGGGAAACCAGTAGGACCAAAGGAGGGCAAGGAGAGATCCAGGCAACTTGCTGCCCCCTCTTTCCCTTCCACTCCTTCTGCTATGCCCACAAAATTACTTCCTCCTCCTCTTCGTCTTCGTCCTCCTCTTCCTCCTCCTTCTCATCCCGCTCCCTGTCCTCTGAGGAGGATCGGATTTCGCTTCACCTTCCACTTGGATTCCTGTTCATCTCCTGTTTGCCTAGTTAAGGACCTGCAGGTTGTTATAGAAACAATATTTTGGCTATAACAAATCAATCGGTGCGTGTGAACACAAACATACAGATCATTTATCAACTGCAAAATACCCTAAATTATGACCTTTCTAAAACCTATCAGAAGGGCGAGGGAATGCATAACGTAAATTAAACTTTGAAGGGTCAGCGATTTTTACTTTCACTATTCATCTTTCTTTCACCTTATAGGTTTAAGAACAAGAGTGCTGTGTAATTACATTTCAATGGGGTGCAGCGGTTCATTATTCTCTGCTATACCAATCTACTGCAACATTTCCAATGCAGTCAGGTACGTTTTAGCAGATATTAGTTGCATAAGACCATACTTGCTCTTTTGGATGGATAACATCTTTTAATGCAAAACAGTGCAATTGTCTCAATTTACAAAAGACAGCAACAGTGAGGTTTTAAAATCAATATGCTGTTTTGTATTTTGTTATTATAACAGTGTTTTGTAGTTTCCTTTCTGTTGTTATTTGGCTTTCTCATTTTCTACTGGCTCTTTCGATCCCTCATTTCTTTGCCTCCCCTGAAATTTTGTTTTTGTTGTGATGCCCGCATCAGTGATGGAGATGGGCAGCTTCCAACTGAAAAGTGTTATGATGCCAATTTTTCAGTTACATGGTGCGAGAGCTAAGCAGCCTACAGTAGCTTAAGTTATAGCCTCCAAATTGAAGACTCATAGGTCTGCTACAAGTATTAGAGGCTCTTATTCCACCTCTGCATCTAGAATGACTGTTGCTATATGCATAGCTTAAATCATTTTTTTAATCCAAATACCATAAACACCAGAGCATGCACAAAATAATTTTGAATATCACTACAGTCTAAAACTACTTGAAAACTGTAGAGGCAAAATCAACCTGTGAATATTAAAACCAGGCACCCTAGTGAAAATGTTGGAC
This sequence comes from Jacana jacana, assembly GCA_013400555.1. NCBI lineage: Eukaryota > Metazoa > Chordata > Aves > Charadriiformes > Jacanidae > Jacana > Jacana jacana. The sequence goes on from VZTM01032140.1 coordinate 11,235, forward strand.
TTAAGCAGAATTCCAGCTACCCTCGAGTCTTTTATGCTTTAAAGAAATACTCAAAAGACAAGGTGTGGAAAAAACAGCTTTTGACACATTTTCACAGTTTACATGTATGATAAGTCAATTCTGTGATGCATCCCATATCCAGAACGGGGTATGGCAGAAAGAGTACCAAGTAACTGATTAATCTGATCAATGGTTGTATAAAAACCTACAGGCTGAACTGAGAGAACTATCACTAGGTTTATGGTTCTCATCCATGAAAGCACTTAACCCTAACTCCTCTGATGTGATGTTTCCATCAAATTTCAATGGGTTATCTCCACATTTAAAGTAAATCACATGTTTATCTTTTGCTGGGTTTAGGCCTGAAATAATCTCCTGATGCATGAATACCATGACAAGGGCAAGAGATGTTTTAAGGATGAACTCATTGCACTGTGTGAAATGTGACAGGTCATTTTTGATTTCTTTTGCTTAAAGTGAAGGATTTTGATTGTGGATG
>VZTM01032141.1:0-13736 GCA_013400555.1 Jacana jacana
GTAAGTGAAAAACATCTACAAGAGATGAGATTCTTAAGAAATGATTGAGAACAAACTGTTCCTGAAGGTTTTCCCTCTGCCTTCAAGAGTAACATGGTCATGAGATTGTACATGTCATGCATTCTCCATTGGGGAGATAACTGTTCTCCTCTATCACCCTCACCCTTTTGAGGATAAGGACAAGTGATCAATCTGTGATCCCCAGCAGGAGAAACCTGAAAATGTTTCTCTCAGTTGATCAGTTCCTCAGGACATCAGAGCTACTATTTCTCTCCTCACTTCATCAGTCTTCTCTGTTTCTTCTTTTTCTTTTACTGTTCTTCCTGCTTGCTTCTTTCTTTTCCATAGAAAAAATTATCCACAAAACCATCCCATTAAAAGTCATTGTATGTGGACAGCCAACAAAAAGAACTGAAAGTTAACTCTACATACACACAGCAACATATGTGCCTATTAAAAGGGCCGGGCTGAGGATTTCATGTAGTCTCATAATCCCTCTGAAGATAAATTTATTTCCAGTTTAGTTCCCCTTTCTTAATGGCTAAAGGATCGACCACCCACCTTCAAAGCGATTCCCAGGGGAAATTATAATATAGGGAATGTCAATAAAGCCCTCCCAGAAGGAGGAGGAGTTGGGGTAAAACTCTTCCTTACATGATCCAGACACTTTCACTCCCCCTAGGGACTGAAATAGTTGCTCTTAGGAAGGCCTGCATAATAGAAAAGCCCTGATTAAATGGCAGGATGAATCATGAGAATGGATATGCCACAGAACCAGGCATATCAGTATTTGTAGAAGAGGTAGGAGGCCAGTAAGTGATGCTGCAGTACCCCCAATTTTTTCTGGGATGTTCTTCCCTCACTCGTCAGAAATCTAACACCATGAAAAGACTGTTCAAGTTTCTTGTGTAAGCGTAGGATAGCTGCAAAACAGAAGTGTTCTCCCTCTACAAAGTAAAAAGTAAAAATGATGATCTGGTGGTGGTGGTGGTTTAGGCCAAAGTGGCCAATTATGAGTCAACAGATGCTCTACCCACACTAATAATTTCTTTATTAATCTCTTCCTCAATTAAATATTATCTTTTTATATCTGAAGTATATAAGGTCCTTCTGTAAGTATTTTCTTGGGTGAATGGGTGAGCGAAACCATAAGTTCCTACTAAAAACTATTCTAGAAAATGCTCAGAGATGATGTTTAAAAGATCTTGATAAAATTCAAATGAAGCACATCATGCCAAACCAGTACAGGTAAAACTCATAGTATCTTTGCTTCCTAAAGATTTGGAGAAGCTGGGGCACAGGAGGAATCCTGGGGACACGAACAAGAGAGAATATTTTTAGTGAGCTGGAGAAGGGGTGTTTCTGATGACTGAGACCCCTCTACTCTCTTGATCAGGATGTTCATAATTAAGAGAATTTTGAATCTTGATCTTCTCCTGCAATCTAAAAGTCTTGAAAGAATTAAGTATTTGTAGCTTTTCTAAATGGATCCAAATGTTTCCATGATGATTCCCTTCTTTGATCATGCCCAGGGTCTTGTACATTTGATTGGAACAGTGTGTGTCTAACCTCAACCTAACTCATGCCTGAACTGGAGAAGATGGGATGGTAGCTTACACTATGTGACTCGAAGTATCTAACTGAGAGGCCCAGACTCAAAGCCTAGCTCCCAACACAGTGAACATGGAGGCAGTAATTAGGTGTTCTTGAAAGGCCATCAGTCTGCATGGAGAAGTTAAAATCATTTTAGGAGTACTCTGAGCCACTGCAGGATCCAGTGAAAACCTCAGCTCCAAATAGACGCACCAAGCTGCTGTTCAGTGGTAGGAAAACCTCTTGTACAGCCAGCTCACTCAGAAGCCGCTGCAAACTGTGACAACCTCTCCTTTAGAAGCCACTGATACACCTCAAAGCCACTAAGTCATCTCATATTTGATCTTCTTTCAAAGCTTATAAAATATAAAGCATCAAGGCAAAAAGGCGAGTACCTTTGCTATCTGAAAGCTTCTAATTACCCCTTTCATCTCCATCAGGAGTATTTCAGCTGGTTTGTCCTGTCCAGGCTTCCTTATCATTAATATGGAAAGGCAGTAAGGCAAAAGCTGGCACTTATTTTCAGCTTTCAAGATCAGTACTTTAGTTCCTTCTGAAATACTGCAGTTGAGTGAGCTCTGTCAGAGATCCATAGCCACAAGACTAGTCATCTGAGAAGGAAGTTAGGAGACAATTTATCAATTCTTGTGACAAGTTCTGCAAAGCAAACACTTTTGTTTATTATTAGCCTAGGTTTTTAAATTATTTCTGTAGCAGTTAAAAATCTTCCCTCCATGTCTGTACTATGAGCCTTAAGTAATGTGTCAATTCTATGTCAATTAACTAACTTGCCCCTTTGAACATGGCTATTAGAATATGGGATAAAAGCACAGAAAAGCTGAACTTAGATCCATTTATGCAAAGGCATTTTCCAAAAAACACATAGAATAAACTTTTGTTTCTAGTTGTTATGTATGCCAAAATGCTACTTCTGGTGCTCAGTTTAGATATCTTTAGAGTACCTTCAGGTGTTTATCCTCATTAAGAAAAGACAAAAAGGCGGACACACAAATATAGCACCCAAACGAATCTTTCAATGCCAAATAATTCCAGAACACTAATGAGTACAGGATTTTCTGGATCATCTGACTCCTTATACTCCCTTTTTGTCAGAGTTGGGTGTTAGTTTACAGGAGAGCACTAAGCACTGAAACAGAAAGGACTGATGGCCCTAAAAATGGGGATCAGTATCAAGAACACATGTCTCCATTACATGCATTTCAGGGAATATATGCATGTATTTCATGCACTTTTAGGGAAGGGAACCAAACCTCTCAGGCACTGTTACTCTTTCTTACATGAGGTTTCCATGAATAGAGTCTGATAATATATTCCCCTCACTCCTCCAATGAAGGTGAGCATCTTAGATGACTCTGATGCTCTTTTGCTCTATGCAAGTAAGCAAGAATTTAACTTAGAAATTTCACTCTACTTGAACCACCAAATCTTACAGTGAAAATAAAGCAAGAACTGCAACCCTGTTACTGACTGTTGAAGTGCTTATAATTTCACTGACAACAACCTGAATGTTTACTAATTTAGGCACCTGATTAACATTTTTTTTTTAACTGAATCTATGCTTATATTGAAGAAAATCTGCACTCCTACTTCAGGAATAGACCCTCTTACCAACACAGTGCTGTTACTGATAATATGGTACACTTCAGCAATTAACTGTCTCATCCAAATGATAAGCTTCTACTAGACACCACATACATTAACCTTATTCTAACTCATTAGGTTAAAACAAATCCTTCCTCTTGACTGAAAACATTTAATCCTTTTTAAACCGTAACTTTTAATGGTCACCTTAAGTCTAATTTGGCCTCTATGATCAAAACAATATATTTTTTTTTTAAATCCTTGCAACAAAAATATTTTTGTTTTCAATTTCCTTAAGTTCTGTATTTCAAGGTACTTGAGCTGATGCCAGTTCTTATTGTACTCTTCATTTCCTTTCCACAGAATAAACTTAACTTTCAGGGATTCTCTGAATTTTGCACAAGCATTCATTCAAGTATTTACAATATACAAAAATAGCATAGAATAAAAGGTGTTTACATCAGATTTTTTTCTTAAAATACAGTCCAAAAGAGAATAATGCCTATTTTGTTATTTGAAATACCTTGCAAAGGTTCACTGACTGGATGAATCTCTTCCTATGCCGCAGCAGTGAAGACTACCATTAGAAACAGAACCATTTTCTTGGAAGTATGAAGAGGCAAAAATCTGCCTTTGATACTTGTGCCACAAACTCAGATCTCACAGGGAAAACTGTAAGGGCTCACGATGCAAAAAGCAGTAAGCACAGAAGTGAGAGTAAGAGCACCACATGTGACAAGCTGCCCCTGTACCAGCCTTGGCCACTTGCTCACAGGGGAACAGCTGCTCCTTGTCTCTGAAGGGCAAGTCTCCCTGGTCCACCAGAAGGATCCATGGTTCATACCCAACAGCAGTAAGGTGTTAAACACCTAAGAGTTGAAAAAGTCATCAGACTCCACTGGAATTATTATATAAGTTAAGTCACACTTTGCTTTCAGTTGGACCTTACTGGAAAGATAATTTTTTTAGCCTACAGAAACTCAATTTCAGAGCACCAATACACAATATCTGCCTGCAATGCCATGCAGCAGGTTCCAGCGAGAGAACACATTCAGAAATCTTCCCTTTACAATCTGCTATCTTACCCATGTTGAAAAGGAATAAAATAATCCTTGGTAGATATGAAATTGTTCATTTTTCCATTAAAAGCAATATCTTGAAAACCATCAGGAGGTCATATATTCCATTCATCATATCTAGTGTTTTGCATCTTCCCAAAGGCACTGGAGTTCATGCATAATTCACGTGGAAAAAATATTCAATAAAATGTTTGAAACATTTTGCAAACAACACACAGCAAATAAGCCTTTATTTGCTCCTTTTGTGTTATGCGCTCTTTCCCCTTGAAAATACTCTTGTCTATAATTTTTGATCCCATATTTCTGTGGTGTTATTGTTGTTCTGCTACCTTCCCTAAGTAAATTACGTATAAAGAATATCAGAGGGTGCTTACTCACAGCTACATTCTCAGCAAGAGATACATGCAATGAATTCACTGCTGAGAGATTTATGCGATTCTAATCAAAAAGTGTCATAATAAAATGTTTACATTGTAAAATGAAAAATCTTAGGCTTTTCAGCATGGCAGGATGGGAAGTTTGCCACTTGGCATAGCTAAACTTTTATGAATTTTTATGAATTATTCTACTGGAAAATGAATGATGGGCTATAATAGTTTTTGTGTGTATGTCACTATTCCCTGCTGCACTGTGATGGGACTATTCATGTATAACAGTTAATACAGCAGAGCTGGAGTTCTTCCTGCCTCAGTAGATGCTGGAGCTTTCAGAGCCAGATACTTGCCAATGCCCATTTGTATGCATCTCATTCCAGACATTTTCCAACTTCACAAACACAAAAGTGGCAGAAAATGGAGTTTAAGAAGAAATACATTAACTACCTGAAACAAAATAACATCCAAAAAAGCAGGAACGCTAAAATTCATTTTAGGACATCTCCATACAGCTGCATCATTCATCCATTGCAAATCATCAGCATAGACTAAACATTAAATGCCGTTCTATCTCTCCCACAAAAGCCAGGGCATTTTCACAGAGGGTAGCAAGTAAAAAAACCTCCTTTTTAAAAAAGAAAAGAAAAAAAAAAAAAAAGAAGAAGAAGAAAAAGCAGCCAGTTCTGTTCTGCCACCTACTGCAGAGCCTAGCAGAGCAGTAGACACGGGGCATGAAGGAGGTAGCTGAGCTGAGCCCAGGAGCTCAAACATCGGTGGATTCAAACATTGGTCGATTTTCTACTCCAGAGTATCTTTGGCTGAGTTGAGTCAGGAATTCCTCCAGAGCCACTGGCTGTCATGCCCTTACCAATTTCTCTGTTCTGCTGGATCATTAAGCCACAGATCAGCCTGCTGTTTCATAAGATACAGGCAAATGTTAATATTTTTTCTTCCCCTAACTTAGGAGTAGCAGTACAGCACACAACTGAAGCAAGGCTCATTAGCAGGTACTTTTCAAAAGAAAACATGAGCAAATAAAATGAATGAAAAACATTTACTTGTACAGCAAACTGCATTTCTGGGTGGAGAAAATTGCTTTGCAAGACAGAGTTGAAATATGGCAATTCTGGCAGTCCATTTAGCAGGGGCATGAATTTTAGAGTTCCTTCATGTTGTTCCTTTGAAAAGGCAAGTTGTTGCCAGGAAGTATTTGTTGTTGTTTCAAAGAAGCTCACCAGACCTTCTTCTAGCTGCACCAAATCCAAACTAACTTATGTTACTCCATTGCTGTCATTTTCCTTCCATGCTTACCATGTTAGTAGCTGACAGCATTTAAGAAATATTGCAGATAGAGCTGTCTGAAGCTCTCCCGTTCCCTTTTTGTCTTACTAAAAATAGTCATCTCGGTAAATTAGAAAACAAAATAGATCAAGACCTTACATGACAGACAGGTCACAACTGCTTCCATCATGTTAAAATTTCCTTTTCCTCATTACAAAACAAGAAGCCAGCCAGCCATTTTCCTTCCCAAACACAGGTAACAGCTGGATTTGTCATGCCTTCAGCCTGGGACTTCTCATGCTGGTTATCATGAAGATGCTTCCATGAACCCAACTAGTTGGTGGTTCTTAATATTCCAATACCTACACTTCATTACAGAGCTCAAAAAGATATAAAAGCCTGAAAGATTCAGGTTGTGGCCCGGTTGCTATTTCAAAGGAAAGTCTGCACGTTTGTTTATTTGACAAAATACTTTTGTAAACAAGGCTCTTGTATCATACACATGTGGTACCGTTGAATCAACAACACCGGTACACCTTTGACATTGGTTGTTTTTATATCCGTTAATATGGCAGTAATTAAAATTAATTCATGCAGATTTTCCCTTAAATATACTCCATTAGCAAAGAGCATTTGTCAAATCTACCTCCAGCATACAATGACTAATGATATCCTTAAACATTAAAAGCAATAATCTTGTAATTTATTGCTCAAAGCAGTTTACACGTATTAGTCTAATAAACTGCAAGCACTGAATTAACAGATGTCTTCTTGTACGTGGAATAATTTACTATAAATTCATGCATATTGACTAACAGTATGACACACTTAACTACAGTGGACCCCCTGAAATGGGAAGTAACTCCGATGCCATGCTGCAGATGAAAGGTGTTTTCAATATTTTCAGTCTCAGTAGTTTTATTAGGATACAAAATTCCCATTTACAGTTTATGACATGCATCTGATGAGAAATCATATTAGCATAGGATTTCTGCCTCCATAGCAGAGTGGAACAACTGCAGACATGCAGAGTTGTAATATTTACCATCCCATTATTATTCAACTTATTTATTTATTCAATAAACCCCAGCACTAACATTTTAGTCACACGACTGCTTTGACTGTAAATGGATTACTAAGGTCATAAACCATTCCCAGTTCTCACGTCAAATGTTAAAAAATAAGTCAAATGTTAAAAAATAAGAAATACAGCTACAGATACTATTAAGTCCAGCCTTATGCAGAAAATTAGCAGGCCAATATTTACATTAAATATGATATCTTGACTCAGTGGCCATGAACTGCCAGTTTTGATTTATATCCCTGGTACGCACGCTCAAGGTTCCTGCTGTGTCATTCCAAACTCAGTTCTCGAGAATGAATAAGCAGTACTGAGGATGCAGAAAATTTCATAGCCTTTCATAGATATAAGACTAAAAGACTGTAACATATATTTGAAAATAGTTAACAACCACCACCAACACTTGTCATCAAGACAACAGATGCATACACGTGTACATGGGGGGAAAGCCAATCAACAGTAATGACAAACCAGAAATCAGCGGCTCTTAAACTTTCAAGGTGACTCAAGAGACCTAGCAGACATGATGGTTGGCATTATGTCATTGCATCTTATTATCAAAAGGTTCTCTATTTATATCCGTTAGCTCCACACACCTCATGGTGATTAGGGAATTGTCCTGACTTGGTAATTAAGGAAAACATGACAGATGCAGTTCCTTTATCAAGAACTTACGGTATCTGATGTCTTGAACTGAGAAGCTGTAGCAACCAGCCAGATCTCAGCAAATCTGCACTAGGAGTGGCTTTAAAGCACAGATAGATCAAGCAAGGTAAAAAGTGATTAACCCAATCAATAAAACCCCAATGGGATCTTCTGTACTATCACTAACCTTAATGGCTCCTGGACTTGGTTTGCTCCAGGAGAACGAAAAATGAGAAGATTGGTTTGCTAACATTCCTCTTCCTGAGAACATGACTTCTATGCAGTGATCATGCCATTAACAGTTGGACAAATGGATAATGGTTAATAATTGATAGTACATAAATAGTATCATCACAGATGCAACTGCTGCTTCTTCATTACAAACATCTTACACCAGTAAAATATTTTCCTCAATTTTACCAATGGGAAGCTGCAACTAAATTCTGAGGAAGGATTTAAGCTTTTATTTCCGTCTCTTCCTACTGTGTGATGGTTTTATGAGCACCTTGATTACTGTAGTGTGCAGCACTTCTTACTTCTAAGTGGTTCTGAAAGTTTAATACAGGAAGTTATAACAAGTTATATTAAACATGGGTACAGAGCAAGGAGCAGTCTCTTCAGGTTAATTACTCTTGCTTTTAGGTGGCTGATGAGACAAAATAATCTATAACCTCTTCCAGCCTCCCAGCTGAGGAACAGAGATGGGCTCCTGTTGCAAATCTGTAAGGTTCTTTCTCCCCTGATCAGGATTTTAGACCTGGTAAACATTTTGGTCTGTTGTATTTCTCATGTCATTTTTCTTCATGAATCACCCTGCCAAGTATATGAAACAGTAGACAGCATAACAAAAAATGCTTGAAAACAGGTCTTAACACCACCGGAATTTTTATGATTATCTAATGATTAGGTTTGCCTTGTTATTTTTGGAAGCAACTCAAAAGTGTAATAAATACTATATCATTTTTAAAATCACGAACACTTAAGAAATGCAGAATGCCATTAGCTTCATTGCAGCCCCTTAAACTGCTGTGAAATGAGCTCTAAATGTACTATAAAGTGATTTCAACAGTGTATAAACCTCCCCTGATTAGCCTTGAGCAAGATATAAATGTTACAGAAAGCCATTGTTGCAGGACAGATACCTATTCACTTTAGGGAAGAGACATCATTTAATGATTTGCATTGAAAACTAAAGAATAAAGGTTTGTTCCTTTGCTGTTCATTTCTAGGTAATTTCCACACAGTCTCCAGAATTTTCAGCTTACCTTATAGTTGGAGAAAACAGGGATTTTTTTACCTTTATTCCACATGTCCTTTCCCTGAGTTCTAGTAAAATCCCCCAGCCACCTCTGAGCAGCATACTGTCCCTTATTTCCACAGGCAATTTTTTCTTGAGGTACTCAAATGAAAATGCTATCACATTTGAGCATCTTATAATTGCCACAAGAAAAACCATTTTGTTTGTATTGTATTGTATTGTACCTTTTCAAGGTACAACAGTCCAAAACACGATCAATACACTCAAGTAGTCCAATACACCGCATAAGTGTTTTCAAGTAGATCCTGACAGAGAGAATTTAAGTTCTGGGCGGTGAAGCATCTTTCCTGCAAGTAGCTTAATGGGGAAAAAATAGCAAAAGCACATAAAGACAATCTGCTTTTTCTTCACAAAGGTGTATATCATGACCAAGAGTAGCATGGATTTTTAATCTTCATTTTTTTGATACCCTTAGCTGTTATGTATTAAAACACATCTGAGAATAAAGTATGTTATCCAGATAGTCTGGCTATGCAAGGAATGATGTACAGATATTCAAAGTCATTTATGCAGTGCCATTTATGGAAGCTATTTATTAGAGGGCTGCCTGGCTGCCTTGATCTACCCTCCCCAGTTCAAACCACTCACTGCTATCGCAGTATAATGAGCCACTGATCGATAGAGAGAATCTTCTCTGAATACAATTCAATGTTTTTCCCCCTCAGTAAGCCATCTTCCCCCTCCCTCCCCTGAAGCACACCAAAGCCAAGCATTTTACAGTGTCTACTTCATCTGTTTGCATTTTATAAAGAGCTGCAGCTTGATGTTAGAGGAGGCAGGATTTCTGCCCAAGAGTCTGATACCTAGTATTTGCCTGTTTCTGTCAAAAAGCCAGAAAATAAGTATTTTGCCTGAAACTACGTCCAGTTATGACTAGGGCTGCATGGGAGGGAAACCCCTTAAGAATATAAAGCACTCCACACTGCAGAGCACTGGACACAGAGAGCTGCACAATTCACCTGCAGCGTATTTCTTATCTATGCACCAATGCTGCAAATCCATGAGAATAGGGGAGAGCTGTCTGCGCATGACAAAGCAGAAGGTCCTTTTCCAGAAAAATCTGACTTTCTTTGATTTAGAATTCTGATGGGGTTTTTTCCACATATTCCTAATGTTAGATTTTAGTGTGGGTTTTGGTTTGGATTTCTTGGCTTTTGCCTTTGTACCTTATAACCCCAGGCAGGAGCCGGGTGGGGAGAGAGGAGAGTGGGAGTGGTGAGGGGATTTAAGACAGGAATAGGGTATAAGGCACAAACTACAAGTGCCATAAATGTCTCAACTCCTTCTGTTTTTAAGTCCAAATCCACCATTTTAAAAGATCTGTGTATGCCCTGGATATGTTGTGAATTTCTGGACACTTACACAAACTAAATGAACCCCTGAACCTTTTGTGATATGTCTGTGGTAATTACAATGGGAAATGTTACAAGAATTTAAGAGAATGGTTCATAAATCCTATTAACCTCTTAATCAAAGATCACTTTGAAAGTTCTATGCCATTGGATGTTACAGATTTTGTTATGACCCCTGCCTGGCACTGCCAAAATTTCCATTTTCTGCTCAGTTAATAGTGCTTGAGAACTCTGTTCACAAGATTCCCAAAGAACAGACACATCTGAGAGTCTGAAATGTTGTGCTCTCCTGAAAAGGAAAAGGGAATTTCAAGTACTAACTTCTGTTTATGTTTCTTTTTAAAATAAATGGATTAAAAATTAGATGAAAAGATATATTACTGAAAGTAAATGAATACTAGAGACCAACAATTAATATTTCTAAGTAATAAAAGTAAACATGAAACATTCAGACTCAATGAAATTTGGCATTTGAACACTAGAAGCACATGTAACTTCTGATCAAAGGTGACCCATTCTTGCGTGTGAAGTAACATAAGGATGTTACACATTCAGCATAAGGCTTGCTGCGGGAGGGCCATCTTTACAGTTTATATTGATGTGCAAAATTACTAATTTCAATGTTAACACAAATGATCAACAAATAAATACTAGTAGTTCTAATGAATTTCAGATTTTACCTTTTTCCAAGAACACACATGCTTACATGTGAAGTGCTGTTTGACAGCCACTGTATCTTCCATCTTTAAGCACTTCATCTGCTTTGTGACCATCTCATTAATATCACAAGGCTTTTCAGTGAGAGCTGCTGCACTGCTACCTCAAAACAACCAAGCACCCTGAACAGAGGGGGCCTAACGGTTTTGTCCATCACAAAAATAAAATTTAAAAAAGAAAAACACCTTGAGTTTTGCATGAATAGTAGTCAGTACAGAAATCTGAGTTCAGATTTCCTCTCCCACACCAGTTCAGAAGTAAACATTCCCATGTCTCCATTTCAACTTCTCTTCTACATTTACTGGGTTCCAAGATATTTCTAGGGTTGGTTTTCTTTCCTTTTTTTTTTTAAGATGAACCCCTAGGAGAGACACTCTGTACCCCAGGCTTCAGTGACTCTGCCAGACAGCAGATGGAAGATAAGAGAATTAAGAACAGGCAGTACATGTTTTAAACTCTGTTGAAGACTTCTATGAACCTCGGGTTGTTTTTGTGCATAAAATCTTCTTCAGGAACTTCTGTATATAAGCAAAACATCACCATTTCATCATTTTCTTCTTATCTCTGCAAAGTTATGTCTGTAAAGTCTCAAATACACCAAAAAAAGAGTTATTTTTTATTTCACAGATACCTGTCTGTATTATTTTATGGTACAGTGTAAATTCTACTATCATTTCCTGTGGATGACAAGCCAACACTTGTGTTAAGCCCCTTCTTACAAATTGCTGACAATCTCAGTCTAACACTGGTAAAAGTTTATATGGCATGACATCATGAATTACCAGTTTTCATAAGCAACTGTAGTCAACCAGCATCTAAATAGCCCAAAAACCTATTATTGTTTCAGAAACAAGCCATTTTTTTCAATGATTATAAGACAAAGTACACATCCCTAAGAAAACTGCCAAGTTGGTGTATCACAAAGCATTACACAGAACATTGCTTTACAAGAATGCAAAACACCAACCCTGCCTCATCTTAATACTCTTATCTTCAATGCATGTATTATACGAGTATTGCCCCATCTCAGAGCCCTCCAGCCCAAAAGCTCAGAGCCAGCTACCACAGATCAAGCTTTCAGAATTGCCATTTACAGCATAAACTATCCACAAGACAAAGAGTAAACTTAAAATTGGCTCTGATTAATAATCCATCATTGTAACAAAAAGACATATTCAGGCATTCAAAGGGATGAACTTAGTAGCAGCAACCAAATAAAAACAAAGAAATCTTAAAAAATTTAGGAAATTATCCCAGAACAGACCTCACAAGATTTCAGTATTTCCCAGAACTGAAAATACAGTAGAAATCTGATATAAGCAAACTGTAATTCAGCTCCATAGGCATACAATTTCTAACTGCAAATTGCTGAGGAGAAACAAAAGGGTTGCCCAGCTTTATATCATTTAGTAATTTTTGTCATGAATAAAAAGGCAGATTAATTATTTAAATTTCAGAGAAAAAAAGACAGTGTGGGTGGTCCATTACATAATTTTTATGCTTTCCTGAACTATTTCTGAAGACAGAACATGGAAAGAGAATTTAGATTAATTTAAACAATGTGAAAGACAAACAGAAGATACATGGAAAGAAGCAGATGACAATATTGAAAGAGTAAAAGTGCAGGTTTCAAATTAAAGCTAATCCAACTTGAAACCTTTTATTAGATGAAACAGATAAAAGCACCATCCCATAAAAACCCATCACCTTGGTAGCCAAAAAATAGTGGTGAGATGAACACTATACTGTGAAGCACAACAGCTGACTGAAAGGTTATTAAAACAATTGCCGGCAATTCACAGCTGCTCATGACTGGGAAGCAGCGAAGGAGGATTCTTCAATGGGGAAGAGAAAGGTCTGCGATACAGTTCTGAGCTCCCACTATCATGCTGTAAGAAAGCAAGACTAATATGATCTACAATGTGTAAATCAAAATGTTTTCCAATAAGGGAAGTTGCTCATTAGCAGCAGGAGCAGAAAGCCAGCATTTAAGAGCCCACCTCTCCACAGCACTGCCGGGAAGACAGGGGGATCACCTGAGGTACTGGGCTCAGCTGATCCTGCCTTCCTTGTTTCGGATCACATCCTTAGTTGTAGAGCAAAGATCGGCAGAGATGCTTATTCTCTATTTGTGTGATTCCTTACTACAGACCCAACATTGTCTTGATTTCAGGCTTTGCAGCTGTACACTACTTCTCTGGGCAAGGGGCTCAGGGTGGTAGGGTCCTTAAATCCTACCTTTTAAGTTCCCTAACCTTAACCCCTTGAGGGTTGTGGATACTAAACTTGTTGGTGAAATGCAATCTCTTGAAGCATGTAACCCTGCAAACTTATCATTTCATTTACCCTACACACTCTGGTTTTATGATCTGAGGAAGTAAAAAGGCTCAGCAAATGGAACGAAAAAGCACTGACAACCAAAGCCATTTCTCTCATGTCAAGCATTTTCTGCCCAAATGCAGACTCAGTATTTGGAAAGTAATATATTTATGCAAATATTTTTGTTAAAAGTAGTCCTATGGACTTACAGTCTTATGCATTCACAGAGAAAAAGTTAGTGTTACACAATTGCTTCATTTCAGTTTGTTTAATATAAAAAGTTGGAAAATGGTAAAAGACAAAAAAATATTACTTAAGAATAGGGGATGTTTCTTATTTGTCAAATGCTCGGCCGGTCAGAATAGACATGCCATA
>VZTM01032141.1:15355-35931 GCA_013400555.1 Jacana jacana
TCTATTCAGGGAGAAACATTTTATAAGGAGAAGGAGTTATATGAGAAATTTTTACCTTGTCAAAAATAACAGAAAAAAAATCTTGAAAAAGCTCGATAAAATCCGAAAGTAGTCATTAAAAACATAAGGTTTGAGATTTTTGGCCACTGGTGCCTCATCAGGATGAATCAGAAGCCTCTCTGTAGTACATAACTGTGGAAGTGAAAAGCAGGAAATGCAGAAAACGGCCGCATCCGGGACTCGCTGAGCAAGGTGAAGATGTTTGTTTTGTAGAAACACTTCCACTAATCAAGTCTACTCAAGAACAAGGGGCTTCAGTCAGGCCCAATGGGGCATATGGACAGTAATTAAATTACTCTCTTTGGCAATAACACACCACTGAGCCTTTCCAGCCAATCTGAGCCTCTAATTATGGATGAAGGTTGTCCTAGCGCAGTTTGACATTCAGTGTCTTTCAAGTCAACTAGGAATTAAGAATGACCTTGTACAGTACAAGCTCATATTTAAAACTGCTGTTTGGAGAGATTTCTCTAAGGGTTTTCTGATAAATCCCTTCAACTGACAGGTTTTGAAGGAAAAAAAAAAGTTATCTACTGTTTTTAAATAAGCCAAACAGAATTCTGGTTACTTTACATTAGTCTTCACATCTGTCTGAATCTTTGAAAGCTTATTGAAATTGCTCTGAATTTACAAATCTTTTCAAATTAAATTTACTCGTTAAATCCTATCCCTATATTTGGTCTGAATATTATGGTTGTCATTGAAACATCCTCAGAATCCAGATGTAGCTCCCAACTAGATTACTTCCCACTTCATCTGCTATGCATATACTCTCTGAGAAGTATACAGTATATACCACTACAACCAATTTCAATGTAGCTAACATGTTTCATTACTAGCTTATTCACCCTGCATTATAGCATCTACAATTCCTTAAACATGACTGTAAACCATTTAATATCCAGATTTATACTCCGTGTGAGTACACAGACTCAGGGGTTTGTGGTGGATTTCAGATGAGCTGCGCTTCTTTCCAAGGCTCTGCTGCTACCTTCCTGCCATGGGCAATTGACCACGACAGACACTTCAGCAGCACACAGCAGCTAATTGTTTCTTTACTGAGAAGAGAAAAAGTCTGTGTGACTGAGGTTAGCCTGTTGACTAAACAAAATTATTTTACCTAGATAGGCAGGCCTTAAGGGAATTGACTAATATGGCTACAGGGTAAAAGACATCCAATTATAGTCTCTTCCAGCCCCATTCGAAGATGTCGACAGGAAGCCTTGACCAACCGATTACACACATCTCTACAAGTTTCTCATCAATGGTGATAATGTTTTCTGCTTGGCTAGTTCCATTCTTGACATGCCTATGTTTTAGCCTGATCTGTATTTCTTATCAGCAGAGCTGCTGCCCATATGTACACTGAAGCTGTGCCCCTCATTGCTATAAAACCGACGAAAGACAAATGTCCCAATACAATTTATTCTCAACTTAGTCTCCATTTTCAAACCAAGAAAAAAACTAGGTGAAATAAAGCTCTGATCAGAATACAGACANGGCTTGAGAAAAACTATCCTCAAACTACAATTAGGGAAGGAGACAAAACTAAGTAAAAATGACTAAAAGAACTCCTCTGACACCACATGAATTTGTAATGCACCCTACACCTTATCATGCTGCAGTATTACTTAGATTAGACAGTCAGAACATGATTTGATTCTGTGCTAGTCAAAACCACCTGAAAACAATTTTATCCAAAACCCAAACAGGTCTAACATGTTCTACCTCAGATTTTCAGGACTAAACTCATTAGCATGACACCACTAGAATTCCTTGTAATTCACTGCTGCTACAAACTTATTACAGATCTACAGATTTAGATTCATAGCTGGATTGGAAAGGGGAGAAGGCTTATGAAGTTGAAGTTCAGGAATTCACAGGACAAAAGAGAGGAAAAGCATAATGAAACAGGAAAGGGGAGAATAGAACACCATTGCTGCTGGATCTATCTTATTTTTTTCAATTTCTTCCACCATACAACTAAGTCTATGGAGGGGCAGGGCGAGTGTGTGTGTGCACATATATACCTCTCATAGAAAATCTCTTCATGAAGATTTATCCAAAAATTGTCTTATTCACTGGACTTACGTTGTCTAATACAAAAATTATGTTAAACTTAAATTCCTTAAAAATACCTGCAAGGTGATCTGATTTGCAGGTGCCGATCAGGAATTTTTATCTTAGATGCAATCTGGAGTATTTAGCATAGTTGAATTGTTGGCATTGATAAAATGAGAAAATAAATCCATTCGTATCTTTTAACAGGTTCAGTAACTTGTCATGCGTGACCCCAATATGTCACAGTTGACAGTCTTCACCCCAACTGTTATAGACTGAACCTCTTTCTCCCATAGACACATTTCCCTGTCATTTAATGTCATTTCCATTGCCAGAAACTACTGTGACTATCTACTATATATTTGTTATCAACCTAAAAAGGTGTTTTAGCCATCTAAAAAGAAAATTACTAAGTCATTATGAGAAAAATATGGACAGGTAACTAAGGACACGTCTCATCTCTACTTGTACTTCAAAAAACTTTTCTCTAGTTCAGGAATTCCAGTCTAACTATAAAGATACTTTCTAGAAAAAAAATACTGTTTACTTTAAAATAGTTAACAATACCATACACCTATATATTCACATATATTTGTGTCTACATTTTTTATATATGCTTAATGTAAAAATCCTACCTAACCAGGGAAAACACTCAATGACTCAGCAGGCCCATGTTATTTCTGGGCTGAAACAACGGTTTACTGAGGATTAGCTTATTTTATGAACAACTCCCCCTGTACCAATCTCCATCTCTCTTCAGGGAAGCGGTGACATATGGTAGGGAAGATCCCAGTCCTGTGATTCTCATTCATAAATTCTCATTGCTTCAGGCTCTAGATGAAATGAACAGTTTGATGAACGCTCATGAAGATGTGTTAAGTAGGAAAATAATTCGGCATTCCTTTTCTGTGTGGGCAGAAATCTTTACCTTTCAGAGTTCTTCAGAAAGAGAGATATCATACTACTATATTTGCTCTTCACATGACTAAACTGAGCCCCTAAATAGGATCCAGCCTCAAAAGGCAGATCTAAGAAGTAAGAAGGAATGATGAACACAAGGACAGAAAGATGAAGTGAACGCTTCAACAGAAAGCTGGGTACTTTACAACTGAAATAAGTTTATTTTGACAGATGACGTATGCCTTTTTGCTGTTCCTTGGGCATGTTTTAAATTGGCTTTGTAAAATATTTCACACACTGTCAGATACCCAGGATTTCTGCAGCCTTGCTCCCTTCCTCCTGTACCAAACCCTAACGCAGAGATGAGTGGAGAGCCAACAACAAAGTACTGCTTCAGGCCGGGCAGTGTGACAGGGAGAACATTCGTGCAACAATATCCTACTCAAAATTCTCATTCACTACGAGCCTTGCACCTCTTGAAAAAAACCAAGACCTTCAAATGATCCAGGGGTACCACAGCCACCCTGGAGTGGCTTCTGACATGGTTTTAGAGAAAAACAGCCTGTTCATGTGACATGTGAGCTGCTGACATGAGGCTGGAGGAACCTTAATCCCCCTTGATGGATTAAGGTGGTGGAAACCCCACAATAATGCTCATGCTTAAGATTCTGAGGCTGGAAAAGTTTACAAAGCATACACGAAAGAGGTCCCAGACCCAAATACAAAGAAGCCCAAGAGGAGTAAGGGAAAGCAAGCAGCACGTGGTGGCAGGATTTCACCAAGAAAACACAAAGTGCATATCCAATATGTTGGCTAAAATCAAAGGTCTTGTTTCCTCAGCACAGACCCATCCATACAGCAACACAGTCACCTGGCACACGCGGACATAACTCCACAACAGATGCCCCAGGAAAATGTCTCTCCAAATAGTGTTTCTCCAACAGAAAGGCCACGGTTGGAGGGGGAGGACACCAGAAAGTGTGACAATAATAAGACCGCACATCTTTTAGCACCTAATTAAAATATACTTTAACAGCAGGTCACTGTCAGGGGTTGTTAAATACGAAGGATCCGCTGATGGCTGTTACATCTGAGTGCTATTGACAGCAGCTGAGGGCTGGAGAAGAAGGGTGTTAAGTTTTCAAAGGGAAAAAATCAGAGAAGCTGTCTAATAAAACATGAATTTTTCTAAAATTCATAATTCTGATGGAGAAGCCTTAGAGTGAATATGATAGCCGCCTTGATTTACTGAAATAATTGGTTTAAGTAATCTAAACTCATGTGGAGCATAGACTGTACATGACCCAGACATCAGGAAAATGTGGAAGCTGTCAAGCTGCTTTGTCCAGTGCTTTTTTGAGGGGGCCACAGATTACATTCTGTGACAATAAAATCCATCATTTGGATATTCTCAACAAAAAGTTTTATGTTACTTGTATCAAAGTAGTTTTACCTTTAGCAAATTTTCATTGAAATAAGTTTTAGGCATTTCAGATAAACAGAGTTTAATAACAAAAGTCACGTTCACTTAATACATATTCAAGCACTGACTAGGAGAGCACAAGCCTTTTGAAGCCTTCAGTACAGCTAACATTACCACTTGGTCATACCTAGGATATGTTTGATCATATACCAGCAAGACAGAGTCTTTAACAAGCAAACGCTGGAGGAAGAGTTCAGAGCAGCAGTTACACAAGGTTAGGTTCCAGAAGTTATTCAGCAGTGAAGAATTTTATTTGCTTGATCCTGATAATTTTTATAATATCCAATATTACAGCCCCCTGTATTTTTTTTGTATTGTCCTGTGCCAGACTGAAGAAGCTGCTCATGCAGTGTTCGACATCTCCAAGCAGCTGAGCAGTTACATTTAAGAGAGCTTAATGATACCTTATTCCAGCAAGCTATTTTATTTTCATTTTACTCAATTATATACTGGCAAGGAAGGAAAATTATTCAACTTAAACATCAAGTAAAGGTTAATTCAATGCTATAGAGCACACCATAAGGATTCTAGACTATTCTAGCAAATGAAACTGAATTTATTTATTGTGTGTTCATATGGCATGCAGTGAAGGATTTCAGATACTTTGTGTTTTATATGGTAAGAAACAGAAGACTTTGTAGATCTCTTCTGCCCTAAGAGACAACATCAAACATGTTTCCAAACACCATGGTGAGTTAAAATGTGTTAAAATGAGTGAGAGTTCTGCACAGAAACCTGAGCCCAATCTTGGTGAGCTGGAATTGAAGCAGCACTTGAGAGGTCAAGTTTATCACAAAATTAATGATAATTCTGTTAGGCAATGTGCCCTTTTTGTCTGATTGGATGCATTTTCATTAACACACATGAAAAGATGCCTAACACAAGGTAAGCTTAAGGATAAAACAAATAGCTTCATGCACACATAATATCTCATATCTTGTAGTTTGAAGTATTACAGAGTTCTCAGGTTGAATGTCTTGTCTTTTGGCAAGCACAAACATCTATCAAAATAGCAACTTTACATTTTCTAGCACTTGGAAACTATTACTTTTCACACCAATTTTTCCTTCAATTCAGAAATGTTAAACAGCATTCATGAAACTCAAGTAAACTTTGTTTGAATCCAGCACAGGTAAGAATTTAGCTCATCTTCCCAGAGAAAAATGTTATATTAATTGAGAGGAAGATGAACCTTGTTGCACTGCTCCTCTGGAGGCTCTGCCAGGAAAAGAAACATAGAGACCAAGAGTGAAAGCTGCCTGGACTTCAGGAAGTAAGTTTGACTCAGGACTGCTCCTTAAATGCTCAGGATCATGGCATTTAATTTATCTGTGATTAATATCTTGAAGCATTCTCCTTATGACAACAGTTAGATAGTTAGATGGTCTGATAGCAAGTGCACATCAATATACATATTCTAAATCAGTTGGTGAGTGTTTTGAATAAGACCGTAATCATCTTGCTTGCAGATGCATAATGGAAGAGACCTTCCATAAAAATGGGGGAGGGAATATATTTAGGTCATTCAAGCAGAATTCCCATAAACTCCTTGGGCATTTCTAAATTCAATCCAACTGCCACATACTTTGGCTTAAGCCAACAGAAAAGCATAAAAACAAAATATTCAGAAACAAAAAAAGGCTAACCACACATACCACAAAGTTCCTGAGTGCTCGCAGTTTCCAAGTACCCAAACTTGTGTTCTTACCACCTGGCCTATCCCACCATCAGCCCAGCCACACAGCTGGAAGTTTTCTATTACAACATGTTTGTAATGCAGCACTATACTATATCTAAACTGCATTGCCTCCGATCAAGCAAGAGGAAAAAAAATAGCTTCTGAACTAATCTAGTTTTGATAACACTATTAGAGTATTAATTCTGATGAGTGATTATATTTGCACAAAAATTCCTTTCCCCTCTTATTATTTCTTATAGGTTTCTGTTATTTCTGTGCATTCTTAAAGTTTTCTAATTTTGCTTTTGGCAAGAACTCTGGGAGACCTATGTGGCTGCAAACTCAGACGTACAGAACTACATAACAGGACATAATAACAAGCTGCTATCACCAGACCCCTTATATGTCCAAACCCTTAAAAAGGGTTTCTGGACATGGATTTCATCAACTTCTTCACTGAACAGGAGGTGAAGAAAAAAAAAAAAAAAAGTCTTGTTACAAGATCTACAGGGTTGAGTATATTAAAAAGAGTAATGCCTTAAAACCTCCCTAACGCTGACCAGACGTCCTGTCTGGAGGGTAACAGTGTGCAAGAACAGAGTACTTCATTGCACCGAACTTCCAGAAAAAACTTGTAATACCATACAATTAAAAGAACCACATCTGTTCCACACCCGAGTCTGCTCTGTAGATTCTTTGAGCCGTTCAACACAAGATGGAGTGAGCCGGCCCTCTACAACAGAGAAATCTTCCACACTGACATGATTTTGTCAAAGGGTCAAATCTCAGTTTGGTGAGCAAGTTTTAAACCAAGAAACTCTCCCTACTCTCCCTGGTCATAAAGCATATTGGTATGAGTTGAATTGCACGGTCAGCCAAACTTTCGTGGTTTCCATGGAAGAAAATGCTGGTAAGTAGCTGGGTCTTGCTTCACAATATGTCTAGGTAGTTCCTAACAGAGTCAAATTGACATGCCTTGGATTTTAAGAAGAATCACCACTGAGATGCCCTTTGAAACATGGAGTATTTGAAGTGCATGGAAACTGATGTTCTTATGTAGAATCAAATATTATAGAAGCAAGCAATCATCGTAATCTATTTACTAACCAAACATTGAGTTATCATCAAACAAATTCACCAGCCAATTATTATTATTGAGGGGAAAGTTTTCTTTTTATTTTAGCTTAGAAGTGCTACCAATCTTTTCAAATACCACATTTTAAATTGCAATTAACAAGGACCACGTTACTTTCTATTCCTTTAGAAAATGAAGCCCATGAAACAGTACTAAATTTCCATCTGAGCATCTAAAGATGATAATTTCAAGAATACCACAAGGTTTTGCCCTTCTTTGTATGCCCTTTTGACATTTAAATTAGAGCCTAGTAAATGTCACAGATTCCATGTTTAGTATTAACAGAGTCAACATTTTGACTTATTTTGCATCTTAATTACTCTCTTTGTAATTCTAATACGTGAAATAAAGCCAATAAACTCCTAATTATGAAAAGATATGGTGGAAACATACCTACTGGTAAATTAACTTCCAACAGTTACTGGAAGAAGTTGCCCAGGGAGGTGGTTGAGGCCCCTTCCCTGGAGATATTCAAGGTGAGGATCGAGGAGGCCCTGGGCGGCCTGGTCTAGTTGGGGGTGTCCCTGCTAACTGCAGGGAGGTTGGACTAGATGACCTGAGAGGTTGCTTCTGGCCTGGACCATTCTATGATTCTGTGAACAAGACGAATTCATCAAAACAATATGAAGCATTTCTGCAAAAGCTATGAATTAGTAACACCTTTGAAAATATTGCATCTTGTTTTGCTTTGTAAAGTCAAGAGAGTCAGAATATGCCCTCTAATAAAAAGGACAATGGATAACGCAAACCCAGTCTCCTGATATTTTCCATTTCAGCAGAAATGTGGTAAAAATGAGCGTGAAAAGCTTTCTCTTCTTTCTCATATCTACACAAGCACTCTGAAGGTCAAGGGAGCTCTCAGCAATGCATTAGCAAGCCTTAAATTACCATCTGAGGTACTTACATGTCAATACTTGCCCATGCAGGAGGGAGACAGAATCAGCTCTATATGACGCAGATGGTATAAATTTAGTCAAACCCATCGAAGGTGTGACAGTTTACACCTTTACACCAAATCACCTGCCCTACGCTGCTACTCCACCTTAAATGTATTAGCCTTAATCTATTAGTCTACAAATGTGTTAGTGGACAGTTTACGTATATGTTTGTACATACCTGAATGTAAGTATACTCACAAAACCCAGAAGTCTTAGATATATTTATAACTGCAAATTACAAAAGTATCAGTATTCTAATATTAAAAATATCAGAAAAAACCATACCTGCTTAAATATCACTTCAGCAAGAGATTCGTGTGACAGTTCTGCAACTGTCATCCATAAAACACCGCAGTTTAAACAAAGCTGTGGCATATAATTGTATGAGTCTTCCCTAGCATTTTTACAGCTAAGCAGTAAGAAGAAATGTTACAGACATAAACAGCATGCCCTGCAGATAAAAGTGGTATAATGAAAAGTAAAGTACTAAAATGCTGCCATTTTCACATATTCTCCACTTCTCCAAAAGAGAAAGAACTCATTGTATTATATTCTCCATGGGATGCCAATGGTAATAACACTGTATTTTTTTCATCTGTCACCCGACTGCCATTTGGAGAAGAAATAAACAAATACTAAGAAGGCTGAGACATGGCTTTACATGAGAAGGTGTAAGAGAAGCATATACGAAAGCAAACTCAAGCACATAAACAGAAACAATTCCTTGAAAATATTCCAGTCCTGACAATACAGCTTGCAAGATTGTTTTTCCTGTTTCACAAGGCAGTTCCCTATCTCCACACCTACTATTGGTATAACTCAAAGCCTTGGACACCTCCTTCACTTCAATTTCACTTCCTATTATACTTCTGCTTGGAGATCTTCTGCACAAAATGAAGTTATGAATTTCAGGAAGACACAGAGCCTTTGATTATGAAGTGCACAGATGTAAGCATTTGCTGTTCCCTCAACAGAAACACTTATTTAACTTCATGATTCCCAAAACAAGTGGAAACTCCCTCAGTCTTACATTAAATCGCCTGACAATCCCAGCTGTGTTGAGTCCCAGTTGCTTATGTATCTTCTCACTAATTCTTCTTTGTCCACAACTCCAACTGTAAGGCATGCATTTACAGCTGTCCTCTAACACCCAGGCTGCCTGATTTCAGTTGCACAGCACAACTTCATATTTGTTCCTGTTATAACTTTTCTTTTATTGTTCAAAAATAAAGCCTCGCTTCCAATCTGCCCTGACATCAGCACTCTAACCTACTCATTCCATAGTTCAACAAGTATCTCTATCCTTACACCAAACCCTGCCCTCACCTCCGGAGGAACCCCTCCAAGGGCTATTTCTTTGTCTTCTCTTACGTCCTGCTCATAACCCCTCTTTTGCTGCCATTCTTACAAAAACAACAGTTCAGCAGTTTTTTCTGCTCATTGCTTCCTGTTCTGGTTCAGGTTACTAACACTTCTCTTGGCCTCTCTCCATCATAATCGCTTTCATACAAATCAGTACACCAGAGTACTACAGAAGAACACTTACCAGTTTTCAATTACTTCATTTTAATATTGGAAATAGTAAAGTGGTGGCTCTTATCAACCTCAACAGAAAAAAAGAAGCAAGTAAAGTACAGGGAAGATGTACTTTTACTTATATTGTAAGCCTTTTGGGACACACAGCAAAATTGCATTCTCTCTCATACTTCTGAATCTCTACCTTTGACTTAACAGTATGATAATGAAAATAAACAGTAATTGCACACTAAATATTCAAGCAGCACCATCTAGCTGCTCAAAAATTAAAGCAGAGACTGTGTATTATATACTAAAGACTTGTTCTCCAGTTTAGAATATAAACCTGTATTTCTGGTGGAGAACATGCATCTCCATGGTTCTTTGATGGTGAGGGTGCTGCATATTATTTAATATAGCCATTAAAATCACAAGGAGCTGGAAGTATGAAGCCTTCCTTTGCACTGCTTGTAACCAGAGCCACCCAGAGTAGCTGATCTTCAGCTATTTTCTCTCTAAATACCACAGGTCCAATTGTCATCTCTAAGACATCTGGTCATGGGGGCTGTGATTAGCATCCAGATTGGCTTTGGAACCAATACATAAAACACAGGTCTCTGATAATTAGTCATCAAAGTACAGACCCCTCCACATCTTCTGGACAACACCATATCATGTCACTCAGTTAGTACGTATGCAATCCTGTCACTTTGGGTTTCTGATTAATATATAACTACATCTCTAGCACTAGCACTGATATTTATTTCTCATGTCTATCAATATGTCTCTCTCAAAATACCACACACTGAAACATTGTGCTGATCTTCAAATTTTAGAGGCGTATTAACACAACCGAGAGCACAGGCTTCTTCATTTACATGGATGATGGGATTTTTTTTAAAAGATTACATTGAACTTGTTTGTCCAAGTATAATACAGGCCTATCCTGAAATAAATGACTTCAATAAATATACCTAGAGCTAAGAAAATGAAGCATCCTGCAGAGTTTTGTGGCTTTGCTCTTTTCAGCATTGCAGTCATGAGACAGTAGGAGTTTCATCCCCCTTCCAGACAAAAAAAAAAAAAAAAAAGAAAAAAAAGGTTGGTAGTCAGAATGAGAATAAGATGAGCATTTCATTTAGATGCTGCATTGAGCAAGCTTAGTCAAGGTGACATTTGGTTTCACTTCAGTATTATTTTTTTAAAATGCATCACTTTTTCAAATGAGATTTACAAAAATAATTTCACAATAACTGTGTCATAAGGATATGGCACAAATAATGCTTTTAAAACACCTTTAACTATCTTGAAACTAAGAAGGTGACTTGTTCACTTCAGGCT
The DNA here is from genome assembly GCA_013400555.1 of Jacana jacana. Taxonomy (NCBI): domain Eukaryota; kingdom Metazoa; phylum Chordata; class Aves; order Charadriiformes; family Jacanidae; genus Jacana; species Jacana jacana. The sequence continues at coordinate 26,467 of VZTM01032141.1, forward strand.
GTGCTTTACTTGGCAATTATTGTAGACGACTCCTTCCCAAGCTTGCCTGGTTATGTATTCTTTTGTTCTAATGGAAGTTTTCTTCTACAAGCGGTCCATACTACTCACACAATAACAAAAGAAAAGGAAGAGATAATATCTTACTGTGACCTTGAAACCTGGAAAGTGGAATACATTTAAATAATTTAACCATGCATAGCATCTGAGATGATGATTACATGTCTTGCATTTTGAAAATGCTGATCCCATGTAAAAACTGATTAGATTTTTGGTAAGTTAATCCTGTCCTCTTCCATATATTAGTCCATTGACTGATGTTGCACTGGTCTTTTCAATTATACCATATTGTGCCAGAAATGTAAATATATGCACATAATATACTTAGTTTATGCATACAGTGCCATACTAATATGCAAAAAAGGAAAAATTAATTTCAAAGGCCAAATTACTGAATTATAGTGATAGATATACCCTGATTATTTTCCATCTCAAATGACTTGAGAGTCCCTGATAAGAAATGCCAGCTAAATCTGTCATGAAGTTTATGCTTACCACCAAAGGAAAAAGACATCTCTCTGAAGAGACATGATTGTACGCTTCTTTACCAAGAAAATGTAAGAAATAGGCATTTTTATATTGCCCTTTGTCCTAGCTCATTCCTAACAGGTTTGTGACTGCAAACTGAACGACAATGACAACCACCTTTTCCCATGAAGGTCCTGGCACTGCAGAGCGACTGTGCCACCTCACTGCAGCCCACTTCAGCTGGGGGAACCAGCAGCAGCCACGCACTTCTGTTGGCTTCCAAGCACCAGGAGTGGAGATGCAGCGCACACACAGACCCCAACCAAGCAAGAGGCCTTGGGGTCAGTGGAAAAGGGTTTTCATTTCACAAGTTGTGGCAAGGCTTTTCTCAAATGGCCAATTGAACAGTACTGGAAAATGTAAAGATGCTCTTACCTCTTAAGAACTGAAAAACAAACAGAAAAAAACCCTCACTGATTGGCAAGTACACATCTTTGCATAAGCTGAAGGAAGAGACAATCTTTGTACCCCTTAAGCAACTTGTGTCTGCTGCTAGCTTCTTGCAGCAGCATCCTCTGCTTACAAGTTTCCTTATAAGGCTAATGGACATATAAATTTTCCTCAACTAGCCCCTTCCTAGGATCCCTCAAATGGCAGCTTGTGCTGCAGAACACGTCCCAATCACATCTTCTTAAAGCACCTAATATTCCGCCTGCTTGCAGCTCTCATCTCTCATGCTGAGCAACATGGAGTCATAGAGAAGCCCAGGCTGGAAGGGACCTCTGGGAGACACCCAGCCCAACTCCTTGCTTAGAGCAGGTCCAAGGAAACCTGACTGTGTGAGCACGTTTAAAGAATCTCCCAGCATCTGAAACTGAAATGGTTGGGATTTTTTTTTTTCTATGCTTTACATTTATACAAGATACAGATGTGAATTGCATGTAATAATATAACAACACAAATAATACAGGCAAAAAGGATTTTAGGAATATAAAAAGCCCTTGGTAACTGCCTTGTTTTCTTCTCCCTTCTCTATGAAGTGAAAAGCACCACCACTTCAGCTGTACTGACAGAAAATAAACTCTTTTGTTATATTTTGTTTTGATCATCAGAAGCTGTTGACAGATGATATCTGCTACTGGCCAGGAGAAGAGTACACCATCAGGTGATACCATGGCCTATCATTTACAAACAGCTGGCAACCCTTTCTTCTCTCTAAGTTTCATGTAGAGCAAAGAATATCAGTTAGAAAGACCAAAAAAACCACACAAGAGTAACTCTGCACAGCATGTTTTTCCTGACTAATGAATATTACAACTGGATTTTCACATCAGTGTACTAACTTTCCATGTAAAAAGCCCTCTTGCTGCCAGAGAAGAGAGATGTATTCACTGTCAGGTCTGAAACTGAGGGTTAAATTCTTGAGTGAGCTGTGAGAACTCATTGTTTCAAATGCAAATTAAAACATTCTCTTATCTGTCCCTGAAATGGTGGAGAACTGTAATTTATCCTGCAATCTGACAGTGTGTTTCACAACGGTTCCTGGGCCCATTCCTTTTACAAAGGTAGAAAGATTTTTAGCTTTTGCATTTATCTCTTAACAACATCATTTCTTTCTCCAGCTTGCCAAAAATTTATTACTTGCTTTTTAATAAGCCCCAATAGGCATTTCTCTTAGCAATGTTTTGTTGCTTGCATTATGAGTTCATACAGATACTTTTTATAGATACCACCTCAAAATCGTACAGTCACCACAAACACCAGTTAATTGATGGGTACGGTATGTTTTTCAAATGCCACAACCTAAGAAATTGCAAGTAGCAGAAATTACTTATTGCTTTCTAGTAGCTAAGTAAACCTCTTGTAGCCTAAATGATTCCTCTTTCATTCACTCCCCCATCACATAAGATTTAGTTCAAGGAGAGAAGCATTGGTATAATAATTTCAATTTTCAAAGATGACCTACCAAGTAGTCAGTGACTGACTTGACAATGTCCACTGGAAAAGGCTCCAAAGATAACAGCAACTAATAAAGAGTATTTAAGTGTCAACATTACCTCTTATATAGCATTTTGTGAGCCAAATGCTCACTGCACTGTCCCACACAACCAAGCAAGCAATGAGCAGGGCAATGCGACTGAGCCTGGAGGCCAGATCCCATTCAACAACCCAAGCATTTCTGCATCGATCCAGCAGTCTAAATTTACTACTGATCTATGCCAATTTTTATCTAATTTAGGATGAATCATTCTGCTTTGAACAGCTTACACTTACTCAGGGTATTACAATTGGCACATACAGGGACACCTTCATGCCAGTGGAGATGATTTGAGCATATTAATTAATACAGGATACAATCTTATCCCCAAAAAATCAATTCTTGGTATGGTGACATAACCTTATTGTCCTCAATCCGAGTTTGCTGGGACTGTAACCAATTTTGGATGAGCAGACATTCCAAGAAATCTCTTGGTTCTGGCCAAGTCATAACGTGTTTGTTCGTACATAGCCAAAAAAAGGTCAGACCTGTTTTGTTCCTTATTGCACAAATGTATGATTGGCCTTTCCAAAGGTGGCTTTTCTTGAAATAGGGGAACATCAAGACTCTCAGGGTTGTCTTCAGGCATCCAGCACTAGTTCCTGGCTGCAGCCAAGGAATGAGCATGGGTCATAAGGGACATGTGCATCATTCAAGTTCAGCCACTGCAAAGCATCTCTTCGAATTCACTTGTCCCTATACAGCTTTTGATGGGGATGTGATTTTTCTCATTTATTTAACACTTCTTTTCAAGATATATCATAATAACGTATTCCTAGCAGACCACAGAGACACACTGCAAGGCAAAATGTGCAGTAACCATTTTTGAGTCACTTGCCTTTTCCTCTCTGGTATTTCATAAGACCAGCAGGGACGTGCTGGCAACTGAATGAAGGAGGTACATTAAAAGTCACCATTTTCTTCAGCTGAAAGCAGTCAGAGTAGCTTTAAAGCAAAACATCTCCATTCTGGCTAAAGCAAAAGTATACATATTATGCCACTATATTTTACCCTTCACCTTTGCAAACTATCTCAATAAAGAAAAAGCTGGTACATAAACAAGGTCCCTGAAAAATTTTGCCATTAAATATATATATGTGTCAGTGATCTTTTCTTCAACAAAAGCAACAAAACTGATCAAAACCAGCTGGTGCCTTCAGTCTTACATGAGAAAAATCACAGGTTTTCAGCCCTGTGGAATATTCCACAGGAAAGTAAACTGTCCTTCCCACTCATTTACTTAGGCTCTCAGCCAGTTCCAGGCTATCAGGCACACAGCCTACCTAGATTATGACTTCACAGAATAAACAACACCTCCTTTCACTCTGTGTAAATAGACATTCATTGCCTTTATGTATTGGCTGCAGCTTTTTAAGCTCCTGTCAGGTTTAATTTATGAAAAAGACAAACACATACAATCTCTGGGTTCATTCGCTTGTGTCACTGACTCTCATTTACTCTAGAGGACACTTTTCCAGGCCTCACCTTTGCCATTCATGGAAGAAAATGTGTAGATACAAAGTCTTGAAATGAAGCTTGGAAATACTCATCATTTTTAACAGTCATAAAGAATGCAAATAGTACTTAAGAACATTGATTGATCGAAGTTCTCATTTCGAGCTGAAACAGTGCATTATGAGAGCTTGACATTTACCACTTCTTAGCAATTTCAGCAGAACACAGCCTTTGTTGCTAAAATTGAAGATGAATAAAAATCAAGATGAATAAAGCAAGGCAAACCCTATTCTGAGTTGCAGAACATGAAATTCATTTTCAAATGAGATGAAAATACAGAAGTTTATAGCATAATAGGATTAAAAACGCTTGAATGGGTGATATTTTTAGAGTTATGCACACATTTGCAGATAGGTAGGAAACAAGGTGAAGGTAATGACATACCTGACATTCAGTGTAGTGAATCGCAAGGAAGCAATTGAATTATGCTGGTCTGGTGAGAAACACTTATTTGTTTATTGACTTAGTAAGAAAAACCACTAACTTAATTTAACGTACTACACACTTTCTATTAGTAAATAACATTGTGTACTTTTAAAGATTTTTTTCTTTTTCCAGATGATATGTCTTGATTTATACAGATTACCAACAGCTTTTGTTTCTCTAGATGCCAGTTGTCTACAGCATTAATTTGAATTATGATTCTGTGTAATTATTCAGTTAAAAAACCCCAAAAAAACGTTTGGCCAAATGTCCTAATGTCTTGCAGCAACATCAGAACAGATATTGTCACTAGCACTCAATGGCTGTTGAATAACATAATGCAAGTATGACATAAAATTAAAACAATGTGTGGGGTTCCAAGAGGTCACACTAAAACAGCTGGTGAGGTTATGCTTTGATTCCTTTACAATATGACCGCTAGTTTGGTGATTAAATCAATGCAACACATGAACATATAGATTTCTTTGTGGTATCCTTTAAACACGTTTTCAGAACAGAAGCCTTCCCCATTCCCTCATCCTAATTATTTAGGCATCACACTGCTCCAATACACATTATTTTGAAACTAGTGATGTTTAAGGAGCAAATGATCCCAAGATCTGTAAGAGCACATTTGTCCCCATTTAGCATCAAGATTCTAATAAATCTTTATGAAGGTAGTGCCTCAATCTCCGAAATCCCAAATTCACTCCCCTCCTCTAGTTTGCACCCTGAAAGCCACCCTAAACATATGTAGACGACATCAGCTCCTTCTGTCCTCAAACACACATCAACCCCTCAGGGACAAGAAAAGCTTAAAGGAGGATCCAGAAAAGGGACCTTGAAGTCCTGGCAAACAAGCTCAATACGAGTTAAGATTGTGCTGCTGCAGCAAAGAAAGCCAATAAGATACTGGGTTACATCACCAGCAGAGATAAAGAAGTCGTTATCTCACTCCACACTTGTCAGGCCATACCTGGAATACCTTGTTAAGTTTTGAGCCCACACTAGAGAGGGTTCAGAGAAGGGCCACCAAGATGACCAAAGGCCTAGGAAGCCTGCCATATGCAAAAAGGCTAAGGAATTGGGTTTGTTCAGCCTTCAGAACAGCTGGCTGAAGGGACACCTTATCACCATCTTCCTGTATTTAAACGGCAGCTACAGGAAGGTGGACACTCCATTCTTATGAGGAAAATTAAACAAGAACAGATACAGTAAGTGAAGAGCCTTGGAAAGTTAGCAGGCGAAAAAGTGAGAATATAAATTGGCCTAAGAAGACAGTAAGCAGAGGGGAGCAAATCAACATCGGTCAGACTGCAGTTAGAGTCCTCGTGGTCAGCTTGGAAGCTGTTTCTAAGCTACATCACCTGTCTGCTGCCTTAATAAAAAGGGAAAGAGAAGCTCCCTGTCCTCTTGACAACATCTCGTTACTTAACATAACCTCAGTTTTACTTGTGTGGAAAGTTACAATGCAGAAAGTACATGGAACTTGGAGGAGGTGCACAGATTTTCACATGGAGGTACTCGGCATCAAAAGCCAGTCTGCATATCCATGGTCAAAAATCAGTGTTTCAGCTACAACCAATAGGTGCATTTCTTAACTAGCTCCTTTCACAAGCAGATATTGTAGTTGTCTAATCAGACAATTCTGCATATTACGACCAGCAAGCTGTGTATGAAACAACTGTATCGTTTGTGTCTCAATAGGCAGTGGTATTCCACAAAAGCAATCCAGACCAGCGTCTGCTTCACAGAATAGCAGGTATGTTGTCAGCTACATTTCTCATTTTAAGGACTTACTATGGGCAGAGTTCCATGATATCTTTTGGATTATTCTCAGGCTACCTTCAGACAGGTCACCTGGAACCCAACCACATTATGCCAAGCATGTTCTGTTGGACAGTAACATTATCTGACATATTCAAATTGTGTGCAGGTGGTATTCAAAAGCTAAATCAAGAAGACCATAAGCAATACTATAGATTATGGCATGCCCACAAAAACCAGACTAGAATGCAGACAGCACCATAGGTGCAGGAACAAAGAAAAATTAAAAATTCACATATTTCAAGTGTCTAAATAATAATGCAATATAGATGCACACTCCGAGCAATAATGATACATATCTCTATTTTCAACTTAAAATTATTCTTTTTTCCTTTTTAAAATGTGTATACTTACAATTTTTTTTAAAATCCATTAGTGATAATGATGCACCTATAGTTCTCAGTCAGTGAAGAACGCTAAATCGCTTATCCGAAAAGGTCAGAAAAACACAGTCTAAGCAGAAATTATCCCATCATGTCAAAAATCACTATGAAACACATGAGAACATTATATTTTTACCAGACTTCTAAGAGATTGTTTATTTCTCTTCATAGCATCTTCACTTTGAAAGCAAAGCCAGATCTCCAGCCAGTATAAATAAGCAGAGCTCCCTTGAACCTAATGAAGTTCAGCTGACTTAGCTGAAGTTCAGCTGAGGGGATTCTACACCATACAGCAAACACACTTTTTATAAACAAACACATCTATATGAATGGCATAAACTTCCTAATTCTATCTTTATACAGCATTTAATACTCTGCTTAATGATCCTTGGAACTAGCACAGAACTGAACTAACTAATGAACTATAATAATTTAAATTGTCTATTGGATTTTTTGAAGAAACAAGTTTTATTTAATTTTTCTAAATACTACAATTTTATGCACTACTTCACACTGTCCAGCTAAAAGCAACTGGTTGAGTTTGCACCAGTTTCTTCACTGCTTTCTTTCCCTACAGATCTGTCACTCCTCACACATTCCAAAGCATCATTCAGTATTGTTGCAAGCTTCTGGAGAATTATATTAGATAGTAGATTAGATAGTCCTGTTGAAAATGGCTCTACACTTTCAATTAAGCCACAGCTATGCTGTAGCTTTTGAAGATGGCTAAAACTCAGTAAAAAGAATTCTAGCAGGACACAACCACCCCTTATTTTGGCAAGCTATAGGCATGTTCTCCCCTCCTCCCTTATAATTAACTCATTCTTTGTTGGACTGTCATTAGAAAATGGTTATTATTTATAGGTAATATTATTATAATATAAAATTGTATATTGATATAGGGGTGCATATGTGTGTAAACTCTTCACGTTGTTCTTTTTAACGCATCTGTCTTCTTCCTAAGCAGTTTCACAACAAAGACAACTTTCTTACCAGTATGGCTTTGTTTTCATACCTATATTTGTCCTGGTGTTGCTTTTTATACCATAGTGCAAGGATTTTTTTATCCTGAATAATTTGCTTTTCTGCATGGTTGTTTGTCTTTAACTTTTCATCTACCCAAAATCAAGCAAAGGGAAAAAACAACTATTTGTAGCTGTAGCTAAAAATGCCAGTGTCCAGAATGCTGCTGCGCTTATTTAAGAGATGCCACTGAACTCCTTAGCCACAGTGACCACCTTGACCAGCCCCAAGGGCTTTACACAATGAATCCCAAGCAGATCAAGCCATGACTTAATAGTAAACTATTGGGTCAACTGTTCTGTTCAAGGTGTTTACGGTGCATCCTTTACAACCATTAAAGGAGTGGTTCATCTCAAGCTGGTGAAACACCTCATGAGTCTTGCAGAAGTCAGCAGCTACAACGAAAGTCATCTTACTCAAGGATGTTCTGTAGCAGTGGACAGAATGTACTTCTACCAGTTCAGTATTTCCTCAGGAAGAGCAGAGACGTATACCCAAATCTTGCACATCCTTAACCGACAAAGGAAAGGGAAGTACCATTTGTGCCTCTCCATCTTTAAAATTATAGCAGAAATGACTCTTTTACGCTTACCCAGGTCTACTATTATTTTCTGCTAACCAAGACTGCACTTCAGCAAGTTAAAAAGTCAGGGAAAATAAAAATCCCCGAGTGGTGTCTGCCTCAGAGTCAAACTGTTGCTGGTGGAACAGAACGAGCACCTTTTTGAAACCATGTAACTCAATCTAATTGTAAACACAACATCAGGAAAAGAAATGAAGAATCTTTACAAGGAAAACACCTGTGCAATCTCCAGAATAAGCACCAAAAAATAAAGTGGGCTTTGACTCAGGAAACAATTGGATTCCTAAACAATAGGGGGTTTAATTGAAGGAAACATTTCATTTCCGAAACAAAGGAAGAAATTCATGTTAGACGTCTAAGCAAGACCTCCACAGCTGAGTCAGAAAAGGCTTCATTATACATATTTTTCATCTTAGTATACTGGTATTTTACATAATTAAGGTCTGCACCTGCAGCAATCTTACAATCACTGCAGTGATTAGTCCAGCTGTATTTATATTTTGTGTAAAGTTGATTTTACTTCTGATTTCTTCTTTGCATTCCAGGCTTGACAGTAAGTTTACTCTGCAGATTGTGATTTCGATTGGACTTGAGGCCTTCTGTTAAAATTAAACTACTAACAAATTATATTCAGAGAAAGATGAATTAGGAAAAGAGACGCACTAAGAACTGGCCTTGGAAATCCTCATCTTGCAAGGATGACTATGAAGAAACTGGCAAGTATATGAAAAAAGGTGGGAAGCAGGAGAAAGAACAAAGCACTCTGGGAAATCATTTAGCCATAATTACAAAAAGACCTTGAAAACCTTAATCTTTAACATTCCAATATATGAAACCAATAAAAGAAATTATGAAGTCTACATCAGGAACAATTTCTATGTGCTTATAAAATGCTTAGCAGAAAGAAAATCTATGTTGGAACTTTTAGCCACTATAATAATACACAGAAATAATAATTTTGAACTATGCAGATCTGGTCTTTTCTAAAGTATGCAAGTGCTACAAAACAAAGTATTTTTGTAACTACAACCACTTGTTACCTCCTCCAAGCCAAGCAGAAATCTCTCCCTGGACTGCAACTCCCTGCAGGGTCACTTCTGTCTCCTAACCACTTCCACATTCTCTCCTGTAATTCTCCAATTTTTCTC
>VZTM01032141.1:36266-69050 GCA_013400555.1 Jacana jacana
CTAAGCAAGACCTCCACAGCTGAGTCAGAAAAGGCTTCATTATACATATTTTTCATCTTAGTATACTGGTATTTTACATAATTAAGGTCTGCACCTGCAGCAATCTTACAATCACTGCAGTGATTAGTCCAGCTGTATTTATATTTTGTGTAAAGTTGATTTTACTTCTGATTTCTTCTTTGCATTCCAGGCTTGACAGTAAGTTTACTCTGCAGATTGTGATTTCGATTGGACTTGAGGCCTTCTGTTAAAATTAAACTACTAACAAATTATATTCAGAGAAAGATGAATTAGGAAAAGAGACGCACTAAGAACTGGCCTTGGAAATCCTCATCTTGCAAGGATGACTATGAAGAAACTGGCAAGTATATGAAAAAAGGTGGGAAGCAGGAGAAAGAACAAAGCACTCTGGGAAATCATTTAGCCATAATTACAAAAAGACCTTGAAAACCTTAATCTTTAACATTCCAATATATGAAACCAATAAAAGAAATTATGAAGTCTACATCAGGAACAATTTCTATGTGCTTATAAAATGCTTAGCAGAAAGAAAATCTATGTTGGAACTTTTAGCCACTATAATAATACACAGAAATAATAATTTTGAACTATGCAGATCTGGTCTTTTCTAAAGTATGCAAGTGCTACAAAACAAAGTATTTTTGTAACTACAACCACTTGTTACCTCCTCCAAGCCAAGCAGAAATCTCTCCCTGGACTGCAACTCCCTGCAGGGTCACTTCTGTCTCCTAACCACTTCCACATTCTCTCCTGTAATTCTCCAATTTTTCTCCTTGATGAAGATAGTCTTTTTGGCCTAATGCACAATATTTTTGCATATTTTAACTGGAAACACATATGATAAGATCTTTCAGTACATAAACTCTTCATTATCATAAATCTTTAGGATGAGCAGCAACAGTAAGGCTTTTGCCTTCAGCTCTATGCTTTGCTTAAATTAGTCATCCCCGGTAATTTTTATAAGGAAATTAACACTACAATCATTTTTAGGTGGCTAGCATTGTTCATGAAGAAAGAGCAAGTATCAGGAACTGGAAGGGCTAATGGATCTCTTCAAATGCCCCTAAAAGTAAATACTGAGGCCAACATTTAAGAAAGTAAAGAGTAAAAAAACAACAGAAGCCTTTCCAGTATCAGAGGGGCACTCAACTTATTTCTCCACTATTTTTCCTTCTCCTTTGCCTTCTCAATAGATCTCTCCTGCAATAAGCCTCAGAATTACTTGCTAGAGTTGTCAGTAATATTACAAATGAAAAATGACAATAATTTAATTTTGGCACATCAGTTTTCCTTCTCCCCTGCTGAAAAGACAAACATACTTGATATCAATATAAGCTAATTTCAGACTAAATAAGAAGCAGCATAATATCCAATTCTTTATCCACCTAAAGCAGAATCTGTCATGATATGAAAGTGATAAACCTGGCAATCAAAGTTATCATGATACAACTTAAATTCTAGTTGTGACTCTAGAAGACATAGATGAAAGGCTTGGTGTCCTGGTTTCAGTGGCACAAGTTTTTTCCCTTTTTCTCCCTCTTCTCTCTACCCTGCTTGTGGGGAGAACTCAAAAAACGTGGGCAATTTTCCTGAGTGTCTCGGGGCATCCACAACAACCTCATCCACTTGCTTAAATGGCTCCAGTTCATAAGCTCTCTCTAGAGACATTTAGATGCAAGAGAGTTGCTCCCAAATTCAGCTGTAACACAGTCATCCTCATGTACCTGCATGGACCTTTCAGCATTGGGCAAGACATCAACCACTGCACATTGCTCTGCTGGTAAAACCCTCCCATCTTCTCTCAGTCCCTTCACTTCTTAGGGCAATATAGAACACGCTAAGTCTTCACCATATAGAGCAGTTATAAGGACAGACAGGATATGGGGGGAGGGTATCCTTTCCTGTAACAGAACAATACAAGTAGCAAGAAAGAAGGAAGAAAAATATTTGCAAGTCACACCTAAAGCACATTTCAATCCAACACACTGATCTGTAAAACAGCCACTTTTCCCATTCATTCTCATGGGAAATGCTACTGGTCAGGACAGATTTTCCTGGAAAGCCAAGTTACAGAGCTTTCAAAATCAAGCCAATTATACAGCAGACACCTCCATCGCCCCCCTCTCTCTAGCAGATCTAACACGGAACCAGGCTTTTGAAGTCCTACTCAGACAGGTTTCTCTCCCATTGCTTCTCCAACAATTTCAATTTAATTATTTCAGATAAAGGGCAACATTTACCCTTCTGTGTCCCTATCCAACTACAGTGGTGGCAGTGTGAGACAGCAGCTTAGCAGCTTGAAAATACAGTAAACATGAGAGATTTCATACAAAATATACACTGTAATGCAAATAAGTGCATTTCTGAAATTGCATCTTTTGACCCAGCTAGGTGCAAACAGTGAAGTTCATACCAAGTTCTTATTTCCTCCCTTTGTAGTTAAGTGGTAAACAATATACAAAATTATTCAGGAATACCTACTTCAGGCAAAGTCACTGTACAAAATCCCATGAAGACTACTTTTTTTTTTTTCCTTATTCATTAAACTATTCTATATCCAAGATTAAACACTTATCATGAACAGATCAAGCAAGATACTTTGGTGTTCGGTGTTGCCTCTTCTGAAATGATGCATCTGGATCTCAGAGTAGTAGCACTAGCTGAGTGCTCTTCAGAGACCTGCACTTCCTACTTGACTCTAAATAGCTTATTGTCTTGTTCAAAGCTGCTGAAACAAGGGACCAACCCTCAGGGTCTTGCCCAGGGAGGTTTTCAATCAAGATCTGCTTGAGGAAATTCACCCTGTTCTGCTCATTCCACATGCAATACAGAGCCTATCTGCTACTCTCCAAAGGATCTCAGTAACAACAAAATCCCCATTACCTGCGTAAAACAGTGCTAGCAGGCACTAAAACTCACCAGCAGTTCGCTGTTGTTAGTAGCTACAATCTGCATAAGCTTTTCTGCAATTTTCATTTTAAACGGTACTTCAGTAAGTGCAGAGCTCTCATCGTTTATGCATTTTGGTCCCTCAGTCCTTAAGACTGCTAGACTCAGCACACCCTGCTGTGACTTACTTCTTCCACCTTCTGTAAGGGAAGAGTGACTAATTGCTTTCGTACAAAGAAAGCCTTTCTAGAAACCTTGCATGAGGCTGACGCTAACCTGCCTTCTGTCCATCTGTGGGCTGCAGCAGGGGAAGAGCCCTGGCCTGCCAGCAATGGTGGCATTGCCTGGGGTTGGCATCTTCCCCATGAGCACCATGGCCATGTGTTGTGCACAGCAAGCCTTTCTGATTTCATCCAGGCTCCATGAGACCTGTAGCCCAGAGGCATTTCCCTGAATGTTTGGTTTTTTTCAGGTGAGTAGATCTAAGATAATGAAATGGCTTTTTGGTCAAGCTTGCCAAAAGTTGTGTTGATGGTGTGACACCAAGGGGTGAGCTGTGTGCCTGGCACTGCACAGCATAAGGTGCTCAGCGTATGAAGACTTCGGCTGGAATAAAATACTATTCTGTACAGAGGAAGCCAGACTTTCTAAGTCAGTTTTTTTGCCACCTGACTGGAACAGGCTGAACCATCAGCTGTGTTTGACATCAAGGGCAGCTCAGGAGTGAAGTACCATTCTTGGGTGTGGGAAACGCTTAAGAAAAAGTAAGTGAGCCAGACTGATAGCAGAAATTCCTAGAAAGGACTATATAATATGCAATTCTGGTTTAAGTGACCAAATTCTGCCTAAGAGAACAGTCCATAGCTTTGCTCTTTCTACATGCACTGAGCACTGAGACTCTGAAGACTTATGCCACAGATACTCCTGGCCCAACTGGTAGGAGACCAGTTAACAGCAAGAAAGGACATGTCAGACTCCGCAGCTGCTTGGAGTCATGTCAGAACAAAGCATTTCCCAGCTACTAAACATCTACACATCTACAGCAGTTCCAAACGGTGAGGAAATCACCTGTTCACATGCACCATCAAACCCAAAGGAAATTTTCAAAACAATCCAGATGTTATGGACACAAGGTACTTGCAGAAAACAATGAAAAGGTGTTTTGTTTTTGAACACAATCCTACAAGGCTTTCGGGAATAATATTTATCTCATGTGTTCACAAGCAAAAAAATAAAAATAAAAATACTCTGAAACCTACCTATAAATTTGTTACCAATAGTTGTAAAAACGTGCTGAATTATTTGTTAAATGATTACACCAGTACTCCTTATGAGGATTTTCCAATATTTAAGTTTACAAAAATTTAAAGCAATATTTAATTTGGTTTTGGCTTCCAAGTGTTTCCATTTAGCTATAATGCATGGAAAAGATCACTGAACGGTCAGAGAAACCTGTGTTATCTTCACACCTTAACTGTGGCTTTTTCCCTTTCCAACCAGAAGTCCTGCAGCCTCAGGCTCACGCTTCTGCATTTAATTGACATCTCATCAGTCAGCAACACATTTGCATGTGATGCACAAGTACACAGCACTGTGATTACACAGTGGTCATCTAGTGACTAGGCCCGTGAGGTCAGACCTGGAAGCACACAGGCCAGATTTGTCCTACAAAATACTGCTATGTGTCCTTCTCTTCCCCCCAACAAGACACGAGGAGCAGCTGCTGAAGCAGCCGACTCCAGCGGAGGCTTTTGCCTGCACCTGGTGCACCCAAGAGATGCTCTAGCTGAGGGAGCCAGCAGGACTCACTTGACAGAGCAGTTATTTTTTACAGCGCAGCCCCAGGATAGTTGTATTGGCACCACTAACAGTCAGCAGGCTGCAGCATGTGAATGAGGACGAGTGGTCTAGACAAGGAAACAATTTCTTTGGTGAGCGTCATACTCATGCTAAATTTCCCCAAATGGCACCCACAAGCTACAATGATATTGTCAGTTTAAGGTCTGTACGGAATTGAAAGGGACAGTCCTGTCATCTCCCAGTCCCCAGCCAGTCTGTCTCCCCTGCATTGTGCCAGCCCTGATATTCATGAGGCCAAGCAGTTTAAGCAGCCAAAACAAGCCAAGCCAAAATACAGAAGTAAAACCCTACTCATTTTCAAAATCTCACTCTATGTCCAACAAGCTCTTGTTGGTGACTAACTTGTTGGTGACCTTTTTAACTGTTGGCCAATATTTCCCTTCTGTTTCTACCTGTTATTCACCTACCTGAAGACCCCTTTCTCATAGTTTTTGACATTTCTGGACAATTTTAATTTGAGCTCAGCTTTTGGGTTTTGAACTGCATTTCTTCACACCCAGGCAAGTAGTAGTTCTCAAAAGGTATTTGTTTACTTCTCAATCTTTTGTATGCTTGCTTCTTGGTTTTGAGTAGACTCAGGAACTTGCACAGTTAGGCCAAAGAGGTCTCTTGCTCTGCCTCCTTCCCCTCACCTTGAAAGGGGACAAACTCCTTCTACACATCCGGGAGTGTTCTTGAAGAACTCCCAGCACTAACTCCTTTATCCTCCACGGAAGCTCCCCACAGAATCCCTCCCAGCTGAGCTCTGAGCAAGCTGAAGTTTTCTGTTCTAAAACCTGTGTTTTCATCACAAGCTTCGGCATGCCCAGCAGGATGCCAGATTCCACAGTATTGTAACTGCTGCATCCAAGGCTACTGCTTACCAAGATATTACAAAGCAGGTTTTCTTGGTTTGAGAGTGTAAAGTCCAGCAGTGCCTCAGTACTTGCTGGCACATTTAGCATGTGTACGAGGAAGCAGTCCTCTGGGCATTCCAGGAACTTGATGGATGACATGTGAGCTGCTGTATTGCTCTTCCAACAATTGTCTATGTAGTTGGAGCCACCCATAAGTACCAGGTTCTGTTGACCAAAGCTTGCTTAAGTGACCCAAATCATGCTTCATTGGCCTTTTTGTCTTTGGTTCAGAGGTTGGTAGTAATTGTCTACTGTAGATACCCTTTGGATATGACCCCTCTGATCTTAACCCAGAGGTTAAGAACCTAACCAAATAGGTTAAACCCTATTTGATAGGGCTTCCACAATCACTGTACTTGACTGGTTCTCCTTAACATGGAGCATGATTCCTCCTTTTCTTCCCTGCCTGTCTTTATGAAACTGCCTATAGCCATCCATCACAATCCTCCAGTCACGTGAGTTGTCCCATCATGACTCAGTTATTCATGTGATATCATAACTTTCTGACGGGGTGGGGAGCTCTCTTTCCTCCTATTTGTTCCTTAGGCTGCATGCATTGGTATGCGTACACTTCAGGCAGCTGGTTTTCTGGTTCTCATCTTGGAAGGCAGCTAAGGAATGTTCTGGTTTCCTGGATTATTCCCTAGTTGGATGTGATTGCATGAACATTGCCATTTTGGACTCCATCTCCAAGTCCTTCAGTTTAAAGCCTGACTCACCAAGCTGATCATCCTGCTGCCAAAGACTCTCCTGCCTCATCTAAATGGGTGGATCTCATCCCTCCCTAACTATAGTCATCAAAGAATGTCCTGGTGTCATAAAATCCAAACCCTCATAACAGCACCAGCCACAAAGCCAGTGGCTGATATTTGCACTGCACTTTGCACTATCTCACATTTTCCCATAATTCCATTGTTACACTCCCAAGAATAAAATTATTCCTTCTCTCTTATTAGAAACACTGTTTCATAACATGACTTCCTCCTTGATGACAATTTACAAGTTCCTCTTGTTCTGGTGATAAATTTAATGATTTTCAGTTTCGCTCAGTTCTTCCATGCTCCAGATCTCCCTCCCACTCACACCGAAGAGAAGCCTGCAATTCAGCTGACAACAACCCTTCTCCCTCTGGGACACTACCCAGCTGTCATCAGCATGTAAAGTTATTTGAGATTATATATATAATTCACATATTGTCACAACTGACCTCTTCAGAATTATTTACACACTTCATGATAAGCCTACACTACTGTGACTGACCTGAAACCAAAGAAAATTTCCTGGAGTAAGTTGAACGAAGTTAAACTTTGGAAACACTTTTCTTCCCTTCTAATTCCCTTCTTCCCTTTCTTCCCTCCCTTCCTGTTAGTTACAGGAACTCAGGTCTACTGAAACAGATGATGATATAATTATCTCAATCCTGCAGTATCTTAAAATACTTCACTGTACTATCACACCAAGTGCAGGCACACAGTGAGCATCAGATGTTTTTCTTCTGTAAAAAATTAGCAATGGAAAAATATTGTTCTTTTCTTACACGCATGTTTTACAAGGTCCCTTTTCTTTTGAAACAAGCTGATCTTTTTCTTTGCACTGCAGAAAAATAAGTGGATTTGTGATTTGTTTGAATTTTCTTATTTGTCATGTTTTTCCAAAACACTATATCCTATACTTACAGGAGATAGATATATACATGTATTGATAAAGTTCAGGCAAGGACGCCTGGAAGAAAGATACAGTAAGATTTGGTCATCTTCTATTTCATTACCACAGGCTTTCCTGCAGCTTCAGAGGCTTGTACATTTCATAAAAAGATCATTCATGATCTTTATCAAATGTAGCCATATGGAAAGGCTGTTCTTGATATTTTTATCCAAAGGAGCAAGTAAGCTTTGTTGAATTTATTTGAATATGCATCCCATCACAATTCCTTGTGTTGCTCCAGTACCACATTAAGATTACCTGGCAGCTCTTTTTAAGAATCATTGCATAGATAACAAATACATTACATGTACAGAGAAGAGTATTTCAAATTACAAAAGCTATTTTATGAACAGAGTAACTTCAGGGTTTCATTAGGAAGACAGTGGGGTTTTTAGTCAGCTCATTTTTCAACTCCACCTCTGATTCTGTAATTTGTGCTGGTGATTCCTCCAGCTTCAGAGAGGCTTCAGATCAGAGTGAGCTTAGCAGCGGTGAAGGGGCTCCTGACTCCCAGTCAGCAACTCTTAATATTAATAAATCTTTAACAGAGTGGAAAACTGCAGTGCCAGAGGGAGACTTTTATCCACCTTTCAGACTGAACACTCCTCAGAAAACATTTACCACTGTGGACTACTCATTATTATTTCCATAGTAATTACAATTCAAAACAAAAATCTATTTATTTTTTTTTGCTGAAATGTTGTGATTTATGTTTTTATATCATGCTGAAACCTGTCAAAAATAAACCATTGAAATTTCTCATTCATTTTTTAGGGATGTTCTTACAACAAATTATATGTAGCAGCAGTATTAAGAACAAGTTTCCAAGGTCTGTTGGTGATACCAAAATTTAAGAAAGAAAAAAAAATGAATGACAAGAAAAGCAGCTCTGAAAGAACTTCAATCATTTAAGCAATTGCTTCAACAGATGGCAAAAGCACTTTGGTGTACACAATTACAAAATAATTTGCCTAGAAGCAAGAAAGTAAGCCAAGGAAAGTGTACTAAATGGGACAATTATTCAGCACAGTGATTAGAAAAAGGATTTGGGGGCTTAGTGTGGAAAAAGCAAACATTGAAGCTATTGGCACAAAGGAAGGGAGTCAGACAAAAGTATTCATTAGTAGTATCAGATACCAGATAGGTTATCCTACTAGTATCCAAAACACAAAGCACCATCCAGCTGGAACCTACCATTCCCTGGTCCATAAAAAGAAAAACAGATGTTTATGCAACTGGAGTTACTCTTTCTTCCTTGACAAACAGTCTCATTGACTCCCAACTCCAGCTCTCACCAGCACAGGATTTCTTTGTGAGCATACAAAGCAGGAATTGATATATACATTAAACCTTCGCCTGTCAGGTCAGTTTGCAGCCACAGAAGTGAACAAGCTGCCACAAGGCAGAAGGTGTTGCAGGGGTAAAAGAAAAAAAAAGCGACCAGGCATAAGGAAAAGGGTTAAGACCATTCAGCACCATTTCATCTTACGGTGGCTCACCTTGTGCCCAGGATCATGGTGTATCACCCACCCTAGCTCTCAACAAATTCAAGTCAGCTCAAGAAAACATGATGCTTTCTAAATGATAAGTATTACATTTTACTAAACCTGAAGCCTGAGAGTCAGTTGGATGTGTCATTGTCAGACCGTCATGGAGCAAAAATCATGCATCCCAGAAGAGACTATACGAATAACGGCCCAGTGTCATTTCTTTACATTGCTGTCTGAGACAGGTGTCATACTCAGGATTTCTTCTGTGGTGGTTTTAATTTAGTTCCATGCCCAGACTTGTAGGGCCAATAATCATCTTCTATCACATTTGTTCCATACTGTTGTATTTTTCTTAAGATAGAGTTAGTTACCACACTGCACTCCTTTGAGGAGTGTAAATTACAATGATTCTTTTTAAAGGCAAAGTTCCTTCAACATAGGAGGTCAAAGTAAGTTGCAGAATCCAGTGAGCAGGCACCCAAATTACTGGTTGAGACTTCAGACAAAGCAGACCTTAAGACCAACGAGAACTGAAGTACTACCAATCCTCTGAACAACATCACTATATCAGAAGAGTTTGAAAGAATCAATCAAGACCATATTTTTCTCTGTTCAGTAAAGCTTTAACAGGTAAATATGACATTCTGAAATATTTTCAGTTCTATGTTTACTGCTGCATGCAGCCTTAACAGGCTGAAATACTACCTGTCTGCATTAATTCATTAATTTCCTCCTAAAGAGAATGTTAAGGTTTTTTTTCAATAAAAAGCTTCTAAGCATATGAACATTTTTAAAAGGTGTATCAAAAATAAGAAATCATTTCATTTCAAGCCCATTTACGTCCACCTCCACTTGCATTGGTTTTCTTCAATGTGGATTTCATTTTCACAGCACTTTTTCACAGGGGGCATCTACTATATTTCCCATTAAATACCCCAACACTTTTCTCTCCTGGATACCATTTAAAGCCATGATGCAAAATAATGTAGATATAGAGGCACAGCATTACAACAGGACAACTGGAATTCCTGCTGATATGAAGCACTTCTCAGGCCTACCATCAACTCATTAGCCTAGAGGCAGAGCAGCTTAGGAATACATCCAAGAAAAGTACGGCAGTCAGCCAGGTCTCATCTTTTCCAACAAAGGAGAAAACCTCATCTAAGTCTGCCATGTCCATAATGCCAAAGAGGTTTTATAATAACACATATTTCCATATTTACTTGGAACTGTTGATCTTATGGCTTTACCATAATAGTAATCACCCGCTGAAACAGAAAGTACACCTATTTTATTCTTTCTTACAGAGAAGAGGTGCTTTACATTTTATATACTGAAGAGCATTAGCCTATTATTTACTTCTTCAGCTGGTTTACAATTCTAGGTTCCAACAATTGAAAGTATTTCACTAAGTTAGCATGACAGACAGAATCTACCTGACTTCAAAGAGGTGTTACCCGTGTATCAGTATGACAGTCATCTACACCTGAAAAATGTATAATCTCTCTGCTAGTAACTATTAAACATTTCAAAATTAAACATGTTGATATTTTTTCAAAGTCAGAAAAAATATTTACAGAATATTCTCTAATGGCAAACTATTCTTCCAATATTTTCTTCATTTCTGGCTCAATGTATTATTTAATTAGCTTCTCAGGTTTCAAAACCATCCTAACTTTTCTATACACATCCATAAGACAATCTTTTCATACACCAATATATATTGTAACGCCACCATGCCATTTCATAGCAATACATCCAAAACTTGCTACTGATTCTTCAAACTGTAATAGTAAATATCATCCAAGTCTCCCAGAACACAATATACTTCACTCAGAGGACTTATTAGTCACACCAATATTTTGTGAACAAGAAGTGGGCACCAGAATGTACTCAGAAATATTCAAGAAAAATGAGAAACTTCAAGGCAATAGTGGGAGAACACACACACAAACACACAAAACCAAAACAAAACAATTAAACACAATATATTTCCCTCTACCCCGAATATCCCACATCATCAACTCTAAACTTTTCTCCACACCCTTAAGGAAGACCTGTAAGTATACTTCAAAAGATAAGCCTGACAAATTGTGTAGCTCTGCTAGACATTAATACAGATACTGCATTTATGGCATATTACGATTTTCCCCCAAAATGATGTCTAGAAAATTATCACCTACAGAACAATGAGAGGTTATCAGTCTCTCACAGTCATTTAAATCTATAAAAGTGATCTATCACATCCTACTAGCACCCCCTCTTCATCTGTACAAATGATTCTTTCTCACTCCTATCAGCTACATAACTAAAATAAACCCAGAGCAATTGTTCTCAAGCTCATTGGTGGGTTCCATTATGAAAAGAGCTTTGCATCCGAAACCTTGTCCGGTTTTATTCATGAAAAATAAGACTTAGTTTCTATAGGCCTTGGCAATTTTATGTTCTTGAGGAAAAAAGCTATCCATCAGTTTGAACTACAAAAATATCTGAAGGTTATATCTACTGTTAGTTAGATTTCCCCTTTAGGGGGTTCTTACATTCACATTCAGTACTGGAAACATTTAATGGCATTCTAGAAGCACTGCTTCACTTTAAAAGCTAACCAGATTTATTTCATTCATAATACTGATATCAAAAGCTATACTAACTGTTAAGTTTAACTTCCTGGGTGCATATTTTCATTTATGGGCAACTTCAAACCAACCAAGAATGACGGCTCACATTCATATTTTCAACAACTCACATTAAAAAAAATAGGCAAAAATAGACATTTACTGCAAACTAGATCCAAACTAGATCAGATAACTAAATGCTGGAAGAAATGCAGCAGAGGAAATTCTATTCTGAAGCCTGCCTGAAGCTTCATAAATCACAAAAGTTTGTAGTAGCTGCTTAGTTTCCAGACTTTACAGGAGCTACAGAGAAATATATTAGTAGAATGACCTTCTATGAATGATGGCAGGGGCAGATATCCTTGGTATGAACCACAGTAACCCTTAATACTTATTTCAGAGCTCACTCCAAACTTTGCTTGAGGTAGTGAATGAACTGCCAGCTATTTTGCTTAAAATTGTGTATTCCTCAAGTTCTTGGAGAAATAGGTTTTTTTCACTATTCTGTCCAAGAAGCATGAGGAAATTGAAGCATTCCACAGAATGAATGACCTATCTATAAGGAGTTGACATTTTGTAAGTTCATTCTATATTACAACAAAAGTTGAATTTTGGATTCTTTTGCTAAAAAACATTGAAAACCTACCCTTCTGGATGCTTCTCCAAAGCACTTCAATTATAAGGCTTCTTGCAGAATCTTTACAGCATTTAGGCATAAACTAGGTCCCAGAAGAACATACTTGCTTGATGCTTTACTGCATTGCCATTTCCATTCGAATATTTGGGAAGCAAAATCAGAAAGTGAAGCTAACAGCACCTTTTGGGCTTTGAGGTCCAATTCCAACCATTGCATCCTTCAGGGAGCTCTTAAGAAGTGCCAGGAAAAGCTCAAAGCAGCCTCCAGCATGATTTGACATGACCAGCTCAGGGAATATAAATCTTCAGGAAAAACACTTGGTTGCTCAAGTTATTGAAATACTATTCAAACTTTTGTCATTTGATTACTTCAGCCACACCCTATTGATGTGCAGTATTTGTTAAAAGCAGTACTCTTCAAACCATTAGAAATTGTCAGCAACTCTTCTGAACTAGATTGTGCATAATAACGTGTTCCAGCCATTTATGAAGTGCAGCAGTACAAGTACCTGTTACACATACAGGCAGAGCCATAGCATGGTATCCTCTTCTTCCTCCTCCATCAGATGTTTTACCCTCAATTGGAAACGCAGTGTTTAGCCCAGGACACACGGTGTAACAGCTACCACTCATCCTTCCCATACACCACCGGTTGCTTAGGAACATAGGTCACACAAAGGGCACCTTTCATGACACTTGGCATTACACAACAGTCACTCGGCTATCCCTCCTGCACAGAGTGGCCTCTGCCATCTAGGCTAGGGCCTGGGACTGGGCCGCCCCAGTTACTGATTAGTTTAAATTTAGACTGTTTCTCCCCTAAAAAGCATAAATTGTGCTGGTGAACAAACTGAGGAATGCAGTGACCTGGGCTAGAACTGGATCCAAGAGGCAGAGCATCAGCAGGGACCGAGCCCCCTCCCGCCCCCGGCAGTGCTGGGGCTACAGCCCTGTGCAAACACAGCAGCACGCCTGCCACCAGCGGAAACAGACAGCAAGGGAGGAGCTCGGTAGTGGGGTTTCACAACTAATTTTCCCCTGCACAGCCCTGGACACTGAACTGGTTTAGCAGAAGGCAAAATATTGTATGCATAATGGCAATGGGTTTTCTACTAGTACAAATTGAGTGTCAGGAGGATGGAGCCAGGCTCTTCTCAGTAACATCCAATGATAGGACAAGGGGTAATGGATGCAAGCTGGAACATAGGAGATTCCAGTTAAATATGAGGAAAAATTTCTTCACAGTGAGAGTGACTGAACACTGGAAGGGGCCCAGGGAGGCTGTGGAGTCTCCTTCTCTGGAGACATTCAAAACTCGCCTGGACATGTTCCTGAGTGATCTGATCTAGGTGTTCCTGCTCCAGCAGGAGAATTGGACTAGATGAGCTTGCAAGGTCCAATCCCTGATATTCTGTGATTCTGTGAAATTAGTGAAAGCAGAAAGGTTGTCAGATGCAAGCTTGCAGCCAGGGTCCAAACCCCGCACCCCACAAGCCGTAACACAAGTTGGCTGCTTCCGACTTCACTTTTAAATGGTGACTTTCATACAGCTTACTTGAACACTGGTTGTAAGAGATTTGCATTTAGGAGAAAGGATTCCGAATATTCAATAAAGTTGGTATCTAGAGACATCTCCTGTTAATTCCAGAATACTAATGAGATGTAAAACACAAGAAAAATATAAACCAAGATACACTTTTCTTAGCTTCTGCCTGACAGTTTGAGGGAATAGAAAGTCAGCTGTTACAGATGCAGACATCAGGTTTCTCTGGCCACAATGCCAGGCAAGTCTGGCTCTCACACAGAAAAATTCACTTGGGCTCATTTATTTTCTACAGTTCAGAATGAAAATACTAACTCCCACTCTAGATAAGACATTCATAATAAGAATTTATACCAGTATCACAGAGAAATGTACACAATGTGAATAATTTAAGACCCTAACATTATTGAACTACTGTAACCATCTGAAAATGGCACTAACGTACCTACAGACGCTATCAGAAGGTTGGATTAAAGACAGCATTCTGTGGCTACCTGAAGTACCCTAAGCATATCTACTTCTGAAATAAATATAACTTGTATAGCTTCTACAATAGCAACTTATTAGAAAAAGACAAGGAAACCCTACAAAAAAAAAACAAACCACCCTTAGACCAAACCAGTGCATTCTGAACAGTTGAGGTACAGTGTGAAGAGTGGTGTAAAACACTGACAAGAGACAAGCATCTCCATATGAGAACAAGGAGTTCAAGAAGGGCCTTGTTCCACATCTGGATGCAAATGAGATCTTTCAACATTTTGGGAGGGAAGCGATGGGACTGGAAGTCCTACCCCAACATAGACTGGCAACCACTAATCCAGAATAGCATTTTAACCTCTACTAACCCCAGGTAAAACCCTTTTCCACAACCCAATTACATTCACTAGAACATTAATTAGCTTTATCTTCATGTTGAAAAGTAAAATAAAAGAAAATCACCCTGGACCAGAGATACTTAAAAACTTTTCTCCTAAGGTAGTATTTTCTTAAATTATCTTAGCTTTACCAAAACAGGAGGGAAAAAGGCAAAACAAAGCTATCCAGAACACTGCTGGTTTGTCAGGTGTTATTTGCTCCACAGAAAGAAAATTAAATATTTTTCTTAAAAGTGTTTAAAGATCCATTGTTCATATTAAAATTCTGTATGTTAAGACCTTTGTTTATTATTCTCAGCTTTGATTGGGAAAGGTTGATCAGGAATATTTCTCCACTGCTATACAATTACTGACAGACAGGCAGCACTGGGCGGGAGAAGGAAACTTGGTTAGGGTTTGTTTGATCTTGATGAGCACCTATACTCATGGAAGCTTTAGAGTGCTTGCAGTTTTCCATACAAGCCTTCATCTCTGAAATTCCATCCTTTCACAAGTGGCAAATCTGTTCGATAGAACTGCGCTTTTTCAGTTAAAGCTTTCAATGAGCATCTGATAGAAAGAAAAGTCATTTTAATTACAGAAGTGAAGTTTCAAGAGACTATAACAGAAAATTATGGTAACTAATACTTATTTGTTAATTATTATAAGAGAAATCAACCAAGACATTTTTTAGTAACTATACTGCAATTTAAGGATGCAATATCATTAGAGTTAAGAGTGAGGAAATACAAGATGAAAGCGAATGCTGGAATCTAATGTATTTTTAGTCAATTGTAGCCCTTAACTTTAGTATACACCTTGTCATTCCTTCTGTTAAGAACTATTTAGAGCATTAGCTGCTGTTGTCTTTGATGCATAAGCTTCAGCACAAAGGACATTCTCTGTCCCCCCTCCCTTCAGCCAAATCTTCTCACTTAAATGCTTACATATGCGCTTCGTCACTTTTGTGCCCTTTTGGATGCCCCACCATCGTGTTTGCATTTAGACACACATTACATGTCTAGGTTACTCTAACTTACAAGTTAAGAAAAGGCATAGCCTTAAAAAGGAAGTATGAACCAAGAAACCAGTTTCTTTGTTTTTATGGATGTCCAGATTCAAGTAGTCACAATACTTTGCAGTCTGACAACACAACTGTTGAATTAAAATCAAGGGCGGTTCCACGTATACCCATGCCCAAAAAACATGCTTTTAAAGCTGCCACTGCCCTTGAATATCTGTTGCACACCTACAGAAGCACCTGCAGCCTGCATATCTACTTATAAATTACTTGTTAAAGAACAATGATATGAATACAGCTACAGTTTTATGGTTTGAGCATTGGGAGGAAAAAAAACAAACCAGATCATTACACTGATTTAACTGAGAGCAGAGTCAAATAAACATGGAGTGTGTTACTGCTGTAATGTACAGTAGAAATGGGGTCAGAGCTCTGGGTTATGATGGGAACCTGCAGCTCTGTCTCCACCAGAGAAGTTGAAACACAAATCAGCTTCTCAATGCATTCATCTCTTTGAAACTAAAAGCTCCCTCTTCTCTTTCTATCTCTTCAGGCCACTCCTAGATCTTCAATTCTGCAATTTGTGAAGGTCCTAAAGACACAAAGATTGAACCATATAAAGGCTTTTTCCAGAAGCCCCTACTACATTTTTATAACCAATAGGAATTTATCATTTACCTTTGCAGAGTTATGTCAAGCACCAAACACTTTCAAACTTGTTTTCCATCTAAAAAATACTTTCCAAGACCATTATACAATCTGATGGCAACTATTTCTATGTCACCCAAAATCAACAGCAGAAAAAAATGCTTATAAATAAAGCATTCCGAGGTTCAGCATTCAGTGCTACAATTTTTAATTAATCTCATTTTCAGCAACTCTGCGGTAAAATTCAGTCATCAGCAGAACGCTTTTATGTGTTCCACCTCCAAGGTGTGTGCTGCTCACAATGCTAAAGTAGACAGCTTAATGAGAAGCTCCTGAATTTGGATGGTGTACTGAGGCTTTTTCACCGTCTGGCAGTTATTGCTCAATAATTAAAAGACAGGAATTGATCTCTCTCCACCACATTTTATCTCAAGAAAATTGCTGTTGTGGTTCCTCTGCCTTTTCCTTCATACCATTGGTTCACTTTTCAAGTAAAAAAAAATTACAACCCCCCATGAATTTGAAATAATGAAATCTGAGGGGGGTTGGGTTTTTTGTGGGGTTTTTTGTTTTGTTTTGTTTTGTTTTTGTTTTTTCTTTTTAACTTTTCCCATATGTTTCGTTTCTCCCAGGAAAGGAATTCTTTCATTTCCAACTTTCCCCTTAAATGTGCTGGCGTATGACAGCGGAAGAGGACCACAGGGACTATCAGAGCTGCTCACTGTGTCAGAGTGCTTTCAAGCATGGTAGGAAGTTATCTTCACAACTTTGTTTCCTCCACACCTTATTTACCATAAGGTAAATTCCCCCATACCACAAGATAGTTAAGAGTCCTCTGGAGGAAACTTTACATGAAAAAATTACTGACCTTCACTTCTAACACTTATTATATTTATAACTTACGTTACAGGGAAATAAAAGCCAGATCTGGGACACAACACTACCCAGTGCTTATATACCACAAGGATAATACTCCCTAAAACCCAGGATAATACTCCCTAAGACCCTGGATGTTCCTGAAGCCAGCCAATTTTTGTGTTGTCAGCACTTGTGTCCTTGCAGAAACAAAAAAAAAGATGTTGACACTTGTCAAACCTCTGCTTGACTGTCCTATTTGAATTTAAATAAGGACGAGGATGCCTCAGAGGGGAAAGACATCAATAATCTATGTAGACATGTGGCCACAAAGCCTTCCTGGAATAAACACAGTCAGAGAACTGAAGCAGAGAGGTTTGTTCCTCAGTGACTTCTATTTAGAATTAAAACCTCAATGTTAAACTCCCTATTGCCAAAGCACTTTTAGGCTCCTCCTTTTAATCAGTCCCTTTGCAAAGCAGAAACAGGGAATTGGGAAATAGTAACACTTCACATCCATTTCTCCCTCCCGTATACTTCCCCTTTGTAAGAGATCTTCTGTTAAGGTGTGAGTGCTGCTACCGCCACTGCTTTCCCTTGGACACCAAAAGTTCTCTGGGCACATTTTCTCTGACAGTGCAGCTCACAGCCACAGGTCAAACCCAGGATTCTACCTGGATAGTTCAGATACCTATCATTAAAGTGAAAAACAAACAAAACCAAACCAACCCACAAACTCCCCAAAAGTAGAAAACACTTTGAAAGCTTTGTAGGTGAAACACACTGCTCAATTTAAAGCTGTGATGTACCCCACTCTTAGTGAAAACATCTGCTTAAAAGTAAAATATCACAAAATTTTTTAGCAATGGTATCATTTTTATGACTGTCATGGTTTAGCCTTAGATGGCAACAAAGAACCACGTGGCAGCCACTCACTCTAAAGCCCGTCCACAGTCAGGAGGGCAAAATCAGAATAAAAAGGCAAAACTCGTGGGTTGGGATAAAGGCAGTTTAACAGAACAACAAAACAGTAACAAATAACGCGGGTAAAGAAGTATGAAAACACGATTACAATGCCGACCGCTCACCCACTGCACCCGGGACCATCTCCGACCACTCGATGCCCACCCCCCAACTTCCTGTCCCCTTCCCCTTCCCGGCCAGCTCCCCACTACCCCCTGGGCATGGCTCAGGTGGGATGGAATACCTGTGCCCTGCTAGGAGAATTAACCCTGTCCCTCCTGGAACCAGGACAATGACATAGGAGTAAGAACACATATTACATCAAAACATACACGACTAATTCCCTGCTACGTGTACTGTATTAAGTTCTAAATTTGCAAACTAACTTAATTGCAGCTTCAACCATGGCTGTTTTCTTTAAACTCTAAGTTCTTGGAAGTCAAACCATTCTATGCTATGAACACCTAAAATTTAGTATAAAAATAACTCTCGTACAAAAAATAAAATTAAATCCAGTTCCAAAGTGTTCTCCATGCTAACAGCTCCTTCAAAATTCAACAATGGATCTCCAAAAGATTTGACAGCAGCTAAGCCAAAAGCGAGAAGACAAGCAATTTCAGTAGAGTACGAACAACCACTATATCACATTCTTGAAAAAGAAACCAGCTGTAACATCTGACAACTCTGAAAAATAAAGAACCGAACTACTGAAAGATGGGTTGTAGAGAGGTATGGAAAGACTGAGGAAAGACAGCATTACTGAAGGTCTGCTCATGTGCTATATAAATACTTAATCCAAACAACATCAAATGTGGAAGAGAGAAAAGCTGAACCAGACCAAGTTTTTCCCCACTTCAGTCAAATTTACACTCATTTCTGAGGGGTGCCCACATGGATATACCATTACTCTTAGTTCGCTACTTCCAGAATGAATCAGACTTCCCTTTATACCACCCCTTCAGTATTTGCTTTTGTCTTATGGCAGTATGAGTGAAATATGCTGCTGTGCTATTAACAATCTAAACTTCCTAAAAAAACCCATTGCAATCAAGTTTGGTGTCTTATTGCAATTGATCAATAAATGGTCAAGAGTTGATTAGTAAATTAATCAAAATCAAGGAAAACGAATCACAGAATCACAGAATCTCAGGGATTGGAAGGGACCTTGAAAGCTCATCTAGTCCAATCCCCCTGCCGGAGCAAGAACACCTAAAGCAGGTCACACAGGAACGCTCTGTCTCTGAATAAACTATCCTGAGTGGCTTGGGAAATATAAAAATTTTCTGAGCAAGTATTACAATTCAGTTAGCTGGTCCTTAAAGAGAGACAAATATTTTTATTTGGTATAATACACATGTAGGTCAAAAATAGGTAATCTTACAGTATCTCCAGTTGATATCTGGAATATATTTTAGCCAGAACTTCTAAAGGGAAAGACCAGAAAATCTTCCTTTCCCCCAAAAATAGAAGTCATCCACTTCTTAATAGAAAAACACCACCCTGACTTGAAACAGAATTTTGCTCACAGTTATCGCTACTCTCCTTGACCTTAGATCTGTTTCAGTCATCTTCAGAAAATGAATGTAATTGGATGTTCTGCTGCCTTATAGGCCCAAAACATGCCTGGCACGACTGTGCAGAGCAGCTTCAGGGCTGTGTTTTAAGAGATCAAACAGACTCATCCGTATGGCACTGTACTTAGCTGTAAGAGCAAGTTTAAATAATACTTTCAAAAAACGGAAAAACGCAGAAGCTTAGTTAACTAACAACTATAAAATGCTCACTGTTATGTTTGTTGATAGGATTATTATAAAAGGTTAAATACTGTCAGCATTCAGAAATTACTATTTTCATGTCATTAAGTAGAACACAAATATTCCATCACAACACACAGCAAACGTTGCTTTTGGAAAAAATGTTTAACAAAATGTTTAATAAGGAGAATAAATCACAAAAAGCTTGAATTGTTTGTTTTGTTTGTGACCTTTCAAGCATCATTTGTTCATTAACATGCTATGCTCCAAACTGAGACTAAGCAAATAGCAACTGCTCTAACATATTTGAAAACATGAAACGTATTATTAAACATTCCACTGTTAGGGAATTGATAAAACCAAATGGGTTTAGTTGGAGGGCACTTCATAGCAATAAAACGTGCTATAAAAATCAGGCTTTGAAAAAAGTTGTTGGATGCTTGAGTAGCTTAGCAAACTTGTTTAAAGAAATCACTCCCTCACAACCTCAAAAATTCTGGGCCCTAATACCACGGTCCTTGCTTTTATGTTTCCTTCTGACACGGTTTTGATGCTTTTGTGCCTTCTCTCTTTTTCAGGCCATCACCATATTTGACATGACAACTCAGTTTCCATACAGAGTTGCCAGAAGTTGCCATGGACAGACCTCTAGAAACTCCCTGGTTAGTGTCACTCATTGCAGCCCTAGTGCCTAGGGTTAATTCAACATTCCTGAAATCAACAAAGGGCTTGATTCAGTGCTTGAAAAAGAAGAGTTACTGACCAAAATATCATGTAGTCATGATATCAAATGACCTAATTTAAGGTAAGACAAACAGAACACAGAGCAGAATCAGACTGCAGGAGAGGATAATCTTTATTATCATATAGCGCTTGCCCACCAACTAGCTATAATTCTTCTTCTTTTGTCTTTCATTTCCTCCAGCTGGTAAGGAGTCCCTGGAAAAAGGGCACGGATGTTTAGATAGCCAGGATCCCTTTATCCTAAGCAGATGATTTTTGTCTGAACACACTGTTACTTGACAGGCACACTCATGTCAAGATTCTTTAATATACTTATGTATTAGCCAATACTCACATAACTTACTACCAGAACAAAAAGGTCATTGTCAGGTTATATCTACAGTGAAAAAGCTGCAAATCCCACTTCTTAAGAGTTTTAATTAACTGCATAGCAGTTAAGACTCAAACAATACTGAACAGTTTGATTTACAAAATTTGATTACACAAGTACCATGGGTTTTATGTGCTCTTCCGCAGTCTTGAATCTGCTGAAAAAAAAAATTCCTTAGGCTCAAATACAAGCTTCAAATCATACAGCCATAGAAACAGGCAACATTTATAAGAGATAAAACCAAATTGCCTTCAAAAATCCTACAGCATTTTCTACAGATATTGAACTGTTAGCTCTAATGTCCTGGCCAAAGGCCAGTTTGGGTAATTATGTTTTCTTACCTGAAGTAATTATGTTTTCTTACCTGAATTGCACTTAGAGTTTTTCATTTTCACCACCTGTCCTAGAGCACTGTGTGAACAGTTAATTAAACCTTGATCCTCATCCTAGACCGCTGATGCAAGGTTTTCTGTTTTGGCCAAGTTTCATGGGAAGAGAAAAACATTTTAAAAAATAATATATACATGTTCTGTTGATCTCAAAGCAGTCATCTATATCTTTTTCTCAGGTTCCACAGGCTTCCTTAAAATCCCTGCCTGTTACCTGGCCAGTTAAGACAAAGGAGAAGGGCTTCATGTCAGATCCCTCAGGCAGACTGCCTTACAGCTAAGAACTCTCAATCTCAGGCCTACAGTGCCCAGCAGTCAACTCTGGAGGAGCCTGTAGCCAGGAGATCCCTAGATTTTGCCACAACTGGAGAAGCTGACATCTAAGAAACATCTTCAGTAAAGCAGAATTCTCCTGGTGCACCTGAGATTGTCTCCCTCACTAACCAACTCAAAGGCTGAGGAACATTCTCCATTTCAGAAGGACTCCGTGCGTACAGAGCGTGCCTGGGCTCGTGGGGCTGGCAGGGAGGGAGTCCACACAGCGGCTGTGCGCATTTCTTTTCCCTTCCTCTAATGAACACGCACGCACTTGTGCACGCCAACAGGCCCTCTGATTCAGCCCCACTGATCACATACCCTAGGTTTTGACCGATTCTAGTTACTAATCAGCACAATTAGGATTTAGCCTCATTAAGCTGCTGTGTTTCATCCTAGAGCTGTCTTCTGATTAACTGTTTATGTCAAACAAGGTGAGGTTTCTAAGGAAACATTGTAATTTCTATTAAATCAGTCGATGCAATTAAAAATATATTCACGAAAATTTTCTGAGAACACAAACCCATCAAGTTTGTTCATTCTTAGGCACTGATTGTTATGGTTCCATCTCCTATTTTAACCTGGAATTTCTAAGGAAAAAAAAGCGGTATAGCTGGGTTTTGTTCTTACATTGAGACTCTCATCCAGATTGTTCATTCAAAAATAATGGCGTCCTTATTGCCTATAAGTATTCTAGTTTTTGAGATGGTATTACCTCTCCTGAGCAAAAGCAGTGCTAGCCCAGAACCTAGCTGTATGTTACAGCCTGCCTCTAGGAAATAACACCCATGTAGGATTGCTCCAGCCAGATTTAGCTGGAGAGGCAGCTATTAAATTTGCAGAGAAAATCCGGACTCTAGTCAGATTTTCCACCTGATGGTGCAGAGTTGATAACGTATCTCAGGCTCAGGCTTGGAGGTAGGCTTCTGGCTGAACATTTGCCTACAGCTCAAACCAATAATAAAAGATACTGCCCCACCACATAAAGTTTATCATCTTTGTATCATTTCACCATAGTGTTTACAACTACATAACTACCACAACCACAAAATCCACATCTAAAAAATTTCAGGGGAAAAAAAATAATTAGAAAAAAGTTCCATGTCTTGCCCATTCTGTCAGTGCAAACTACATTTGCCTTGTCTGGTAAATTCTCCCCAAAATTTAGTCACTGAAATATCCAGGACAACTTTCTCTCTAGCTTGACAGCCCAGCTGATCACCAGCCTTCTGTGAAGGACCCCTTTCAAAGCATTTTGGAAACCTTCAGTAACTCTTGCTGCACCTCTTTCCAGTAAGCCAGTAAAGCAGCCAAGGGCACAGAAGAGACCTGAGCACTGCCCACACCAGTAAATCATTAATGCCGCCTCTGGCAGACACGGTTTTGCCCCAGCATGGCTAGCAGTTTCACAGACAGCGTTCACACACAACAGAATGATAGTTTTGTAACACATCTGTAGGCAGACAACCTTCTCTACAAGCTAAGGTTTAGCTCCAAGGAAAAAATAAAATGAACTATCAGCTGCCAACTGAGTCCCTCAAACTGCCAATTATTCCTGACCATTTTCTTGAATAACTGAACAGTTACTCACCTCAACAATATCATCTTCATCCACTCCTTATGAACGTATTAATGATGAAATTATTAACAATGACTTATTGTATCATTTCGCCTGCGTATCTACTAAATCTATTATTTACTATAGTTCTTGTTGTTATGATTGTGCTATCTGTGATAATGAACTTTCACTTATATTTCTATTTCAATCTTTCTAATTAGAAAGTCAAATGTAAAGATAACTAAGAATTCATAAGAACCTAAGAGAAATTATACATTTCCTTCTTTGCATGAAAATCACGATTCCTCAACATACACCGTAACAATAAAAAAATAAGCTTCAAAACAGATGTGTTCTACCTCTTAGAAAGTTACTCATAAACAATATTTATCATGTACACAGAGACATGTAATTTTAACCTAATGGTGTCTAGTTTATAAATGTGCATATCACACATACACATTTCACTGTTTCTTTTTAAACCCTCCCTTTAAATTCCATGAAGGACTGAATTAAACCTTACTAAAACCCAACTTATTTTAGCGGTGCTACAGAAAATAAACCAATTAGTCTTTCACAGCATGTAAGACAGTAGGATTTGACAATAATTGGAAGCATTTTAAGGAGATGAACAAAGTACAGCAAAGAACATAAATAACACGGCTTGATCAGCTCTGAAGTCGATCATTGTATATCCATTTAATGAGGTAGAGCTAGAACTGTATTATTCATTGATTAATGCAGCCACCAGCTGATATGCCTGCCCTTGACTTCCCTAATTCCTATTGATGTAAGATTTCTGTTTGTAATGAGGGACACTTTTTGTACAAAATTGCAAGTTTTCAATCAAAACAATGAAGAAGTGAAGAAAACTCATCATAGACAGTTATGAAATAATCTGTGCAAAGACAATTTGCTATAAATGATTCTGCTTTTAACCTGTCATTTGAAAACTTGCTTAAGGTTGGTAAGTCCTGATGGACTCATGAAAGAACATGAAAACAACAATGGGAAATGAAAAACATGACAAGTAGCAAGGAACAGGCTGACCTAGAATTAAATGATTAATTGGCCCCTAAGCATCCTAAGAGCCAAATATAGTAATAGAGTTTGGGTTTCTTTCCCCTGACCCTTAAGGCCTGTAATACTTGTTGATTGCAGCTCAGAAAGAGACTCAGTTATCTCTTTCTTGATAAACTTTCTTTTTCCTGGTTACTCCCAGGCAGAAGAGCATGCAACACGTGAAATCCATACATACACCAGAACCACTGTTTCTCCAAAGTAGTCATGCCAGGAAAAAAAGGGTTTGAGCAAATGTACTGCAATTCATACATAAATCTTCTGAACAAAGAGGCATGACTTTCAATCTTCAATACCCTACTAGGGAATACTCTTTAGAGTAAGTATCTACAGAGCTTAGCCTTTTTCCTCTTTTTTTCTTTTTTTTTTTTCCTCAAATCCATACTTTAAAATATTTAAACATTAACAGTCCATTTTGATGAGGACAGGACATAAAAGGGAATAGCAAACTTGTCTGCAACAACATAAAATAATGTCCTAGTGATATATAAAGACCAATTATCTGAAACATGTCTCATAGTACACACAAGCCACTTCCATCCTGAGACTGGCAAATAGCTCTTTTCTGTTCTGACAGTCCATGCTGCAGGTGTTTAAGTGGATTCCCCCCGCCCTTTTTTTTTTTTTTTTTAACCTCCAATATAAAGTGGAAATTTTATTTCAGCTGTGTTTGCATCATTAGCTTTCTGGCAATCATATAAGCCTAAATTATCCAGGCAAGCAGTTTCATTTATTGAGACCTCTTGCCGGAAAAGAGCAGCAATCAAATCAGTCAGCCCAAATTATCCCTGACATTAACAAAGGGCTCTAGGATCGTTCTAAGAAATGACTTTCTTCTATTACCAAGCTGATTACTTTGTAGATGCTTCTGCAGCTTCACAGCACAAAACTTAGTTTAAAATAAAAATGTTTATAAGAGCATGTAATTTTCATTGCCACTGTTTGTTGCATTCAATGTTTTATTAAAGCATGTACATTATACGTGTGTGTATGTGTGTGCACCTATGTGTATAAAGAAGTAATAGCTTGTCCTTACTTCAACTAAGCAAAACAACCAGGCCCCAGTCTTACGGTCTCATTGATGGTGAAACCAAGAAAGCTTAGGTCTTACCCTCCAGAGACCAGAGAGCCAAAATTGAGTTTCAGGTTGCTCCCAGACAGTAGTGGTTTCTCACTCATCTCTAGTTTATTGTACTCAACTTCGCTCAACTTCTGAGGGACACTTCATCAGGGAGTGTAGTAATAGGACAAGGGGTTTTAAACTTGAAGAGGGGAGATTTAGATCAGAAGTTCAAGTGTGAGGGTGAGGAGGCACTGGAACAGGCTGCCTAGAGAAGCTGCGGCTGCCCCATCCCTGGAGGGGTTCAAGGCCAGGCTGGATGGGGCTTGGAGCAACCTGCCCTCATGGGAGGTCTCCCTACCCATGGCAAGGGGGCTGGGCCTCAATGATCTTTAAGGCCCCCTCCAACTCTAACCATTCTACCATTCTATTATCTAAGTAAAATCTAACTCCGGACCTCATAGTTTAAAAGCCTATAGGGCTCACATTGGGTTAGAAAAGGCTGCACTTTTCCATTTATTGAGGGGTGGGGAAAAAAGAAAAAGGTGCATCTCTGAAAGCAAGAGGAAAGCCTCTAGCCATTAAATTTAATGACTATTATATTTGTAATCTAGGGCCCAACAAACACTGCTATTTCTGCAGTAGATAAGGAACATATTCTGTATTCATAGCTCATCTAACAGCATTGATTCGGAATACAAAAAATAAAACAAATATTACCAAAAATTGTTAAGGAAATGCTACAAAATTATTTCAGCTACAGAAAACAGATGCACAAAACCCCAGAGCTGTCAGGTGGTTAAGGGAAACAGTAGAAGAGAAAAAAAATATATTCAAGCTTCAAAAAGAGTGTTAAAAAAATCCTACCAGGAGTAAAAACATATTTAAAACTAGAAAAATAGCTTCTACTGGAAGCAACCCATAAAATACAAGATGTGGGATATTTTTATCCCGCAGGTAAACATAATGAGCTAGGAGAACAGCAGCTTTATGGCTAAACAGGAAGACGTTTCTGGTTCAGGGTCCAGCTATGCCACAGGCACAATTCCTCCTCTACAATTACAGGCTTAGAGCACAAACTAATTTTTACCAGACAACAAAATCTGACCGGAGAAGTTTATCCAGAGTATATATTATCAACCTAAACCACAGCAAATTTGTATGCGAATTCATGATCATTTGTTTTCAAGCTCAAAATTCGTCAATACTTAAGAGTGCAGTACGACTGGAAAAATCAAAATATTGAAGGCTGACATGGGTTTTAGACAGCCCTGTCTTGCACTAGCTACACAAGTTTTCCTTATACCCAGTGGTATGAGAGCCATTAGCACACATTATCCCTTCTAGTTGCATGGTATTCTTTGTTTTCTGTGTAAACACTCAGACATCACGTGCCAATGTTTTTCAGATGTTTGTTTGCAATTCTTTTTCCCATAGTGCATGTACTGCTTCTAGACGGGCAGACTAAGTTGTAGCCGAATATGGCTCTTGTACACTTCCAATACAAAGTTATGTATAGCTTGATTTGATGAATTACACTCATTCCTGGACCCAGCTGTACTTCTTGTGTCTACCACCATAAATAATTTTCATCCTAACTGTAAATCTTGCCATGACACAGCTAAGTTTCTAGTATAGTTTATCCGGTATCTATCCAAATCACTGTAGAGCTCAATCAAAATTACAAGTTCATTGTGCCAAACATCTTAAAGATAAAGCAATCAGCCTCTATCCCACATTTCAGTTCAGGTGCAAAACAGACTATGAGACCAGAAAACTATGGCAGCTTGCCCAAAGAAACACAGATCTTGCCAGAGCAGACCTGTGGCAGAAATATTAGTACAGTCTCCTGAACCCTATCCAGCAATGCAGCTATCAAAGCACATAACACACTCTGAGAAAACTCCATTTAAGCTTCTGGTCCTCTGCTTATCAAATGGTAAAAAGACAGACTATTCTTCTTGTCAGCTCTAGTCTAGTGTAACTGGAGTCTAGAAAGATGAGATGAAGGGTTGAGGTCTAACTCTATACCCTAAGCTAAGGCACCAGCTGCATTCATACACTGTCTTAACATTTGAAATTCCCACAGAAACTGAGCTGATGCACTGGAAATATCCACCAAATTCCTTAGTCCATCATCATCTTACTACCACAAAAAGCTTATCTGTCTTAGCTGGCTCAGCAGCAGCATCTTCCTCACTTTGCCACTAAATCTCTACATTCAGGTAGATGCCTGAAGGTGCAAGGTACATGACATACCAGAAAAGGCAACTATCCCTCATCGCCATTTTACTTGGAGACTTGTTTGCCTGTTACCCTGCACAGGCAAATGTGATAAAAATAATATCTGCCTTAGCAGCAAGGAAAGTTTCACTTGCATAAAGGGGTTTTACTTTTACTTTTCTCACTGAATTCTGATGCCATGTTAGACACTATGAGACAGTATTGTTGAAAATTCTGTACCAAATTTTCATTACTTTGTCAGATTACTCATTTTTTCCATTGAGAAGAAATATTAATCCTTAAGGAAATCAATAAAATTCTCTGATACATATTCTCTTAACGGACATTATAGATAACAGTGGTTTGGACACAGATGAAATGCTGGGCAGAATTAGAAACAAAAAAAAAACCAACCCTGAAACCTTCCAACAGCTACTTACTGTTATGCACCATATTTTAATAATGTATCCTGCAGTCAGATTATAGAAATGTTAGTAAAAATATACGTATTTTTCCTTTTTTAAAAAAATTCTTTATAACCTGCACATTACCAAAAGGACCTGCAGGGGTTGGAATACTTTGGGTCTGGCTGACGACAGTGTAAGATAATGACTTCATTATAAGAATAAAGAATTAATTTGATAACAAGCAATCTGTTAACCACTGTGCAAGTTATGAAGGTATCAAGGCGCTTGTAACAAGTTCTTAAGTGCCAAGTCCATTAGAGCAAGTGGAATCCAGATTGGCTATTTTCTACCCAGTACTTTGTCTGGGGCTCTCCAGAGCCAGGTGTGGAGAAAGTGAACCCAAGAGACTCTGGGGCAGGAACAAGAAGACACCCAGAGCTTGCACAGCTGGAAGCACGACACTGCCCCAGCTTAACTCTTCTCTGGACCACATCCTCTCTACCACGCAAGAAGATCATGCAATTCATAGAACTTCATATATCTGTGATCCGACAGCTCTGTTACCGCAGTCCATTTATTTTTCACACAGTTTTAGGATCCAAACAAAACCCCACATGTCTGATTTTCTTGCTTTTTTTATTGCAGTAGGAAAGTCAACATGCTCTAGGGGCGTTCCCTTTTCAATCAGATTTTCTTCCTTTCTACATTTTAACCACATTTTCCTTGTGTTAACTGCCATAGAGACAAGCAAATGGCAGAGGACTTCTCGGGAAGTCTCACTAATGTCTCTTCCTGAGAGAAAAATATGATCCCAGCGCTTCTCAAGAATAGCATTTTATCAGCAAAATCACTGGAGATGACACTCATGGGAAGACATCTGCTTTAAAAGTTTAGATCTGGCCAGCTCTGTTAGAGACCAGAATATTTTGTTAAATAAAGATGATAGTAGAAGTCTTAATGTTTCCATGAGAACACAGAGACATCACACCTCAGAAAAGCAGAGCTGTATGGTAACTGTCATCATGTTGGAGTAAGTGCTGAAAAGCAGAATTACATGCTTTTTCATACAAGAAAATGCAAGGCACCACACAATAGATGAATTTGTACAGACACTGTAGCACTGACGAACATTTTCTTTTATTCAGTATGAACAGGTTCATCTATTCAGTTCCCTCCTGAATTCAGCCAGTGGGTAAAAGCTGATCTAAGTAACCCACAAATCCTTGCTTTTTTTTCCTTCCCAAGCTTTGGGCTGGTGTACAAATGAGTTCATTTTCTGCACATTAGTATCCACAGAAAATTCACCAGCTACGGCAGTCTAAAAGATCTCCATCAAACCAAACCAGCCACAGATCTGGGCAAGTTTGCCTTGTCTGGCACCTTCTTTCACTCACATCTCCACAAATCCCAAACTCACTAAAAAAATCCCAAGGAATATTTTGAAGAGGAAAATGTCAGATTTTTACTGCAATTTTTCTGACCTTTCATCTTGAGAGAAAGATTTAGTCAGCTAATATTGCCCCTGCCCCTCCCCAGCTCCCCCCAAGTTAAACCTGGTACAGTTGATTATGACATTCTGCAATGAACCTGCTTGGTTCTTCAGTCTCTCCAGAAAAAAACATGTTGCATATGAACATTCCTCCTGCTTACCACTGTCCTTGCTAAGGGCCTACAAGTGTGCCTTCAAATTAAGTATGTAACTTCTATTAGTGTCACTTGGACACACACCTCAGACTGGAATTCAGGGATGGTACAGATAAAGACAGAGATGTATCTAAATGCCTTTTTTGTTTTTTGCAGCAAGATTGGGAATTGGATTTCCCTGAAACTCATATTCAAGCTGTTTTTCTGTTTTCTCTGTAACTTAATAAACACATAATTTGGACACTGAAAAACCTAAAAATCTTTAGCTGGACAGAGGGAAGGCAGCTTTTGAGAACACCCTTAAAGGCATTCCTGTAAGATGCAGGAAATTTTCATTCAGACTCCCACAGAAAGCAGAAAATTCATCTGAGTCTCAGTCTTTTGCACCAGAACAAACACTCATAAAAACTTCTCATCTTTCAGTTACAGGAGTCAGGACAGTGCTAAGACGAGACAAAAACTCTTCCTCTTCCCATTACATAAACCCTTAAGCAGTCCTTTTTAAAAAGAAAGATGTAGGTTATTTGGAAATAGCTTTTGACGTTTATAATTCTTTTCCTTTAACAAAACTGCAGAGAAAAAATATTTTTTTCTAGAAAGTTTTAATTGATCAAACATTCTTAATTATATTTTAAATCTTACAGTCACCCTTACAAATAAATTCAAGAAAATACTTCAAAGCTATGCTGTTATTACTTCTTCCTTTCATATATAAGAATGAAGTTAAAAATAAAAACGTAACACCAAATCATCTCTTCTAAATCCTACCAAGAGATCTGAGGAGGCTGCATGTCTGCCTAAGAAACTTAGCAGAGACACTCAGTTCCACCCTCCTGCTAAGACATGTTACAAAATACAAATCTGAAATGACTGAAGCACAGGCATCTCAGAGACAATTGTAAAAGCTTCCTTCTGTGAGGGTTTGAGGTTTTCTTTTATTTTTCTTGTTGGTCTTTTTTTTAATAGAGCCTAATCCTTTGCTCCCTCTCTCTCCTTTTCTGCCTTAAGTAAAACTCTCACCAGCAAAAGTATCGCTACTTGAATAGCAGGTCTGCATGAAAAAAAAACAACCAAACACAAAAAAACCACACACACACACAAAAACCCCCAACCAAAACCCCAAGCATTATAAAAGGACCAGTTTATTAAATGTATGGGTCTTCCTTTCTGGTAGTTTCCATACAGATACTAAGGATCATCATAAATCCAAGACCACCTTTTCTATGCTGAAATTCACTGAATTAATGAGGTTGGAACTTTACTCATGTTTACTTAAAATTAAAAAAAAATTAATAAAGTAAAACATCAAAAACTACTGGGAAGATTTCTAGTAGTTTCCCAAAGGTATGAAAGAGCACACTGCTAATGGAGAACCTATAGTGATGTTGCTGAAATTGCATTTTGGAACAGACTATTTTACCTAGGAGAAAAGGCTGAAAGAGACAGTCAGCATCACACATAGGTAGATTGGTTGATTTGAGAGACTTGAGTGAAGAAAAAGGCTTTAGTATTTGATTCATACCCTTTTTATGGTTATTTCAGCTTAACTCCCCTGTCTCAAGTGTTTATTTTACTGCAGAGGGTCTTGGTTCAAGTGGTCTCAGGTCATGAAATGTGCCACTTCAGAAACCCATCTGAAGAGCAGGCACTGGTGAAATGAAGTTCAACACAAGACTACTTTTGAAGAAAGCAACATGAAGTCCAAGTCTCCAAGTATGCTAAACATTTGTGTCTCCTTTTTACAGAACACAGCACAAAATTATCAAAACAATATTTATTGTACATAGTGACAACCAGCTGCTCAAAATTTTAGTCAAAGTTAAAAATAAACTCAGGTATTTTACAGCAAGCATCATAATCTCTCAAGATGATTTACATTAAGATTTTTACGTGGTAAGACAGTTAAAAGTAAAAGTTTCTCTTGTTCATTTTTCTTCTTGTTCAGAAAGAGTCACTTTCAGATATATCACAACAAAAGTAATGCTAAAATGATACTATTTCCCACCGCATATTTTTGCTCAACAAGCAGTAGTAGATGAGGCTGTACTGCACATCAGTGCTGAGTTCACTCCAGTTTTCCAAATGTTTAAAAGGTCAACACAGATTTTTTGTTTCTTACTAAAAACCCAAAATCCCCTGGTTAAAAATAAAGGAAGATCCTATATTACTGGCAGGTATTGTTCTCATGCTATTCATCAAACTGCTATTCAAATCAGCACTAACACCCTTTCTGATCTTACCACCAACTCAGAATTCTGCACAAGGAGAAAAAAAATCCTTATTTCTTCTTTCCAAAGGCCCAAAACACTACACATAATCATGCACTGTGGACACTGGTTGTTATTTGTAGTAGAAACAGGTACAGCTGGGAAGGAATGAGAAAAATAACTGGACACCTGAGCAGTAGCTACAGGGCATTTCAAGGGCAGTGCCAGAAAAAAAAACCCTCCAACGGCTAAAAGCCAATAAGGAAGTGAGTCAAGTGCCCTGAGTGCACTAATGAAGCTCCTTCCTGCCCTGCAACTTCTTTCAAAGGCACCTCCTTTTGTTATTAGCTTATTTCAAAGGCACTACGTTTATTATCTCACACTTACCATTCTCCATGTTTGGCCAAAGTAAGAGGACACAAAGATGACACGAACCCAGAGGAACACCAAAAGGACTTCGGCATTTATCTTAAAGTGGCCACAGTGGTGGTTAGTTAGAGAAAAAGGACAAATATAGAATTTCAAAAAGTGACAAGCAAGGCTTAGAAAAACGTCGCCAGGGCAGAGGCTGGAAAGGAGACTGATCTTTGTGACAATTTCACAACAGTAACTTTTTACTAGGCAGCTGGTAGAAAGAACTGAAAACAGGACAAAACAGGAGGAGAGAAGAGGACAAAAAGAGAAGGATCAGGTTAAATAATGCCTACAATATTAACACTGAAGCATTACACCCCATACTATATTGCCAGATAGTAATTCCCGGGTTTCCATTGCAACGGAAAATGGATGCCTTTTTCATGTTACCTGATTATAAGCTGGAGAAAAAAGTAATTCTTTTTATTCTAAGTGCTTTTTTGATGCAGAGGTATCTAGGGAAATATCTGTGGAAGAATGATTTTATTGTTTGACTGGGTTATTTGGACTCTGCTGGCACTCTAAATAACTCGTCCAGTGAATATGGAAAAGTTAACATAGACAAGGTATTCCTTTTCCATTCCAAACATTGGTCCAAGTTGTTTGTTTGTTTGTTGTGTTGGT
>VZTM01032142.1:1698-39785 GCA_013400555.1 Jacana jacana
CATCTGGGAAGATCTGCCAGTTTGGGTGCTGCCACTTAGAGTGGAAGGAAAAGGGGTCTCCTCTCTCTGCTATTATCCATCCCTGTACTTTACAGAAGTGAAGGTGACTATGCAAACAACACTGAACATCAGAACGTAAGTCAATAAGCAGAAGTAAAAAGGAATTGAATATTCTATTGGGAAAATATTGAGATGTCTTATTACTCATTCTGTAGCACAGTTTCTGTTCTTGACATACCTGTCTATTGATGTTCAGACTTCCTGCCTTTGGCAAGAGGATTAACATAAAAATATACAAGTATACTTAGCTGCAGAGTTAATGTTTCTGGAGCTTTTGTGTTTTTTTTTTTCTCAAGTAAGCTGATCTATTTGCCTTTAAGCCATTAACAATCAAGACTAACAAACTGCTGTTTCTGAAGTGCCTGAAAGAGCTCACCATTATTAACATGCAGAACATTACAGCTGCTTTTGATACCATTTCTCACTTCGTCTTCAGGTCTACTGAGCAACAAAAGGCCATATTAACAAGGCAGCCACAAAGAAGGAAAGGGTGAGATAGTGAAAAAGCATACGAGTCAGTTAGAAAAGACAGCCAGTGGGAAAGTCAGTCTAAGCTTTATGTATTGCACCAGTTTATTTGCAACGGTTTTCACACACAGATCCAATATTTGTTGTGGGAGGGATGACCAAAATCACTGTAAAGAAAAGGCAACATCAGATTGCAACCCATTAAAAAGTCATTCTTCGATTGGGTTGAAAGCAGACTTGTGCAGAGGTATTAAGCTATAGCTCCAAAAAGCCATTCCAGGTGATAGTTCCAAGCAAAACTGTGATCAGTGCAACAGAATTTGAGAGCAGGTTGTTTGCACACCCCTAATCA
The DNA here is from genome assembly GCA_013400555.1 of Jacana jacana. Lineage (NCBI taxonomy): Eukaryota > Metazoa > Chordata > Aves > Charadriiformes > Jacanidae > Jacana > Jacana jacana. The sequence continues at coordinate 2,579 of VZTM01032142.1, forward strand.
TGTCCTATGAAAAACATGTGAATGTTTGTTGCCCTTTTGTCCTGTGGTTCTGCGTGTCTCCAGCATTATTTCACTCTTCAGACCTTAGGATTTCTATTCACTAGAGTAATTCAAGGTAGAATTAAGCAGCTCTTTTAAGTCCCTTTATCAAAAATAACTCAAAGACCGTTTTGTAGGCACTCATGCAGGATTTTGTAATTTCCTGCTGGAGCTTGCTCTGGTTGGAGCTGCCACCATGGCACTGCTGCAGATCAAAGGTGTATGTTATTAGAGCATTTACCACTTAATCTACCTAGCCCATCACTTTAACCCCAGAAGTTATTCCCTAAAGGCATTGCACAAACAGTGTTAGAACCTTTAATTGTTTTTCATTGCCATTTGCAAGGCAACTAAGAAACTAACTACTGACTCTATATGACAGTGTATGAACTTACAGACATTACTTATATTAAATAAGCTGATTAATCTGCTTTTTATTATTGTTTCCACAGAACACAGTCAATGTTTTAACTGTGCTAGCTGGAGTTCGCATCAAGATATGCTCCTGTACATGGCTGTGTTTCCATTGCAATATGAAGATTATTAGCAGCCAAAGTTAACACAGGCCTCCCCCTTTCAATAATGTATTCAAATGCTCCAGGATTTACTCTGGTCAAGCTTAGTTTCTGGTCAGTAGAAAGTACTTTTATTTTTATAAAATTTGAAGCACTTTCTGCATTCATTTCAAAAGTTACCTTATGTTTATTTCACTTGGGTTTTAGAAACAGCAATCTGTAAGGTTCAGTTGTACATTCCTAACATTCGACTGACACTGAGATTGCTCTTAACCAACCAGGTTTGTTTTGCAGATTATACTGACAGGTAAGAAGCACAATGTGCCTTTTGTGCTGTTTTTATTTCTGACAGACCTATTCAAGCAGTTATACATCTGGGCAAAACATGTTGTCTCTTAATCGTTGGTCCCAGAAAGGAATTCCAGACAGAAACTGGTCTTTGCTCCTTCTAAAGTCCCGATCTGGCCCCAGTCACCCTCAGAAGGTTTCACACCTTGCAGATCTTGATAACAGGGCCCAAATTTCCAGAAGCAGCTTTTTAAATTTTAAAAATTTAAGCTTTTTAAATTTTAGGTAGTAAGTTACCACCATGAGTTCCTTTAATCTTCTAATCATTCAATAAAGTGCTTCCTGTCATTCTATGGATGGTTATTGGCTTTCATTGCTGACAGCTTGTTTTTGCACTGTTTCCTTTCTCTGATGGTCTTCCAGAGAGCAAAAGCTGAATCTGAACAAGCTACTGGGATCAGCTTCCACATTACTGAGGTGACTGCAGTAAATTCTCTGAAATATATAGCTCCCATCTGGAGGCCTGTCTCTAACTCATCCTTTTATGGAAAAATGAAGACATCAGAAAATACTGTCTTTAAGCTGATCAGTCATTGTATTCAATTTTCTCTTTCAATGCTCTTAATTTTATCAAAAACAAACACCTACATGTATTCATGCATAGAATTTCATACATCTCTGGTGGAAGGATTAAAGAGACCTGGAGTTTACTATCCGTCCCTTTTTTTTTTTATCCCTAATGTATCAGAGAACATTTGCTAAAGAAATACGTTTTCTGTAATTCAAAGTTACAGTGAGTTCCAAAAGCACTGGAGTTGAATATCACATAAAAATAGGATGGTTTTTTTTCTGGCTGACTCTGACTTCTCACTGGAGTTGCAGAAATTAGAACAGCACAATCTTTGGAAAAGTTGGAACAGGATACTTACATGTAATTTTGCAGATTGTGTCCTTCTACTCAGTTCCAAGAAGCCCCAATTAATCTGGCTGTCATTAGCAGATTCTAGTTAGACATAGATGTTTAACAGGTGAACCTTAGAAAGTCCTGTTTGTTTTTATTTTTAGATCACATAATTCGAAGGACTGAAATGTAAGAAAATTGAGACTAGATGAAAAAGCTGCAAAAGAGAACTTTACACGGGAAAAAATCAGAAGTCTTTCCCTTCTTTGGACTTAATGAGAACTTGTTTATGCTTCTGTGCATCATTGAATAAATTTCCTGAAGGATTCATAGTTACTTTCATGCCTTCTCTCTCAAGGAGCAACTCGTGTTTAAAACCCAAAGCTCATCTTCACTTCTACGTGTCACTGCTGCAAGTAAACATTAAATGTATGGAAGCCCTGCTTGGAAGCACTTTACATTGGTTAGTTGCTGGGAGCATGTCATAATACTAATTTGTAATTATGAAGACAAATGTTTCCAGCACTGTGTGGCAACAGCAATGTCAGCAGTCCTCAAAAGAGCAGGGACTTTTCTTCTTATCAGCTGCACACGTTCAGATCACCATCTCATATAGTATGGTCTGAAGCTTGAACTTGGGAGTATCTCAAGATACTCTGTTATGCACCCTGAGAAAAGGTGTATTCAGCTCTCCGTGTGCTGCTGTTTTTTGGTAATTTTTATTTTATGTAAGATCACGAATAAAGTGAATATCAATTAGAAAAAGAAGGGAAAAAAAAGAGCACCCCAGAAGAACCAATTGTTCTTAGACAAGAGTCAAGATGAGTTACGTAAGGGTTTCACCAATAGATAAATAAGCCAAATGTCTCGTGAAATATTTGTGGATAAAATTGTGGATAAATTATATCATTTGAGTTCTAAAAAGCATAACTAACACCAAACTTTCTAGCACTTCCTCCAAAATAAGAGTACATTTTATAAGTTGTCAATCTCCTGCCAAGACGAATTAAGTACAAACATGAAAGGGATAACAAACTGCTGGCAATTTTTTCATTTTTCAAACACTTCTGTAATTCAACAAGAATATTAATTCTGTCCCTGGGTTCTGCTTAAGTAAGCATATGACTTCTTGGAGTAACCTTAGTACACCTACTCAGTTTTGAACCTAATAAAACATATAAATGGAACCTTTTTTATGCTCAATTTGTCAGATATCTGGCAGACATGAAGCTAAGAAGAGATCAAAGTGATACTTTTCTAGTTTCCAACAAATTCATAGAATCATAGAATGGTCCAGGCCAGAAGGGACCTCTAGGGTCATCTAGTCCCACCTCGCTGCAGTCAGCAGGGGCACCCCCAACTAGACCAGGTTGCCCAGGGCCTTGGTGAGCCTAACCTTGAATATCTCCAGGGAAGGGGTCTCAACCACCTCCCTGGACAACCTGTTCCAGTGGTCCACCACCCCCATGTTAAAGAACTTATTCCTAATACCCAAACTAAATCTGCTCTTTTCGAGTTTGAAGCCATTGCCCCTTGTCCTGTCACTGCAGGCCTTTGTAAACAGATCCTCCCCAGCCTTCCTATAGGCTCCCTTCAGGTACTGGAAGGCTGCTATTAGGTGTCCTGGAGCCTCCTCCAGGCTGAACAACCCCGACTCCCTCAGCCTGTCCTCATAGCAAATGTGCTCCAACCCCCTGAACATTTTTGTGGCCCAAACCACACCTTTGACAGATACATTGTGAATTTTAATGAGTATTGCATTTCTACAAGTTTCCTAAGTGCTTTTATTATAATGCTGTCTTCTCACCGTGCAAGTTAGAGTGTTGTGCTTTCCATGGAAAACAAAGTGCAAGGAAATGTGTTTAACTTCAGTTTTGCAAAGTTTTGGAAATTGCTTGCACTGTGCACTTGACATCAGGGACCAGCAATTCCAGAAGAACTAGCATGCAACAGTGTCTTGATCTGGTTTTTATTTGCTATTGTATCAGAGAAACTCTATTGAGGGAACTTATTCAACATTAGGAAAAGTGAGACAAGAAGCCTGCATTAATGGAGTAAATAATCAAAACCAGCAAGAAGTCTGCATCTGGAGTGCAGATAAATTGTTTTCATAATGGAATTTATTAATTGAATTAATTTTCATATCTAAGCAGGATTTAACTAGAGTCATATTTGCATCTATCATCCAATTTAGTAATCAGCAACCAATTTACAATTGCAGTATTTCCTGTATTTTCAGTGTTGGAGGGTAGATGAGTAAACTCAAATGAGCTAGACTAATTTTGCTTGAATGACAAAGATAATACAAACAGTAGTAGGCTGAGGTGTTAGCATTCTGAAATAATTTCTTGACCAGAAAGTCTGAAAAAACAGCCTACAAACCCTTTCTCAATTTGCTGTTATTGTAGCATCATGTAAAACCACCTTCAGATGGAAGGCAGAGTCTTCCTAAAGGCCTCTGGGAATCTTCTTATATAGTCCAGAAAGAAGAGAGAAAAGGGAACAGAAGGTTCTTGAGAGTGATTTTTCCTTATTTGAAAGGGAAAAGAAAAAGTCTAGCAAACACAAAAGTAGTTCCAAGGATGACAAATTGGAAAGAAAAGCCAGCCAGACTGTGAGGAGTGGAAGGAAACACCTGAGTGTGCTCAGAGTTTATACCTTGCCAATTACCATTCAATCTGATAATACAAAGGACTCCTACTGCTCACCAGAGGTTCTATTCCCCTCACTACCTTATTTTCTTTATCTCTAGGCCAAGAAGAGACTTGTGCCAATGATATGTTCCTGTTGAGCTACAGGACTATCCTCAAATCTGTCACCAGAGCAAGCTCAGATGATATTCTCATGGGTCAATCGATGAGAAAAACCTCAGCATCACAGGTAAAACTTCATTCTGAATGACTTCAGGAGAGAGCAATTCAGTTGCCTGAAAAAATTAGAACGAAGGACACCAGTTCTAAGAGCATCAGTTTTCTTTTTCAAGCCTTGGAATTCAGGTTGAAACCTACCAAAGTCCAACTCCAAGGTCTGACCACGGCTAAAGATGAATGTCAGCAAGTAATGAGCACTAACTATCTCCATCAGACATCAATGTTCTCAGAGTCCCACAGTCCCACATGCAATACAATAGAGAACAGTGACGTTTTTTTGAGGGCTTCAGATCCAAATTCTTTACAGTGAGACTCTAGTGGTAATAATATTCACAGGACAGCCTTTGTAAAAGAAATAATAGTGAAAAGGAAGTTCTCCATGTGAATAGGAGCTCAGGGCACTGACAATCACTTGTGGATAAAATAGACAAAACTATCTTCAAAAGGCAAATGACAGAAATCATATCATGTTCAAAACCAAAGTTTTCTCTGCATCTATTATTTCTTATTTTTAAATGTGCAGTACAGAAAGCAGATGATACAGTGAGAAGTTGATGGGATAGCTATCCTTTGATTTTGTAATAGAAAGTCATGAAAAGAGGAGTTTGCATCAGAGAAGGGGTAGGCAAAGTCAGATTTTCCATTTCTAAAAATGGAAAGAGCAGGTAGCTACAGTAATTTTAATACTGAGATTGCTTAGATTTCTCTATGCTTCTCCAATGTGCTTTAAAAAATGTTTTTGTGATATAAAATGATTTTTTGGTATTTGGAAGTTCTATTTTTTTATATATTTTTCCAGATTTTTTTAACAAAATGCAATTGAAGATTGTTTTGAGGGAACTTACTTTTGAACATTTTTTAATTTTTTTTTTTCATTCATATACTTTTTTCAAAGTTAAGCAACTCTGGAAAGGTAAAAATGTGAAAAGCAAATGCTTTTGTGATTTTCTATTGATTGGGAGGGGGGGGAAGAGAAAGGTAGACATATACTGAAGCAAAAAAGTTCTTTGTTCAATCTTGAAATGGAGGGACTCTTGTACATTTTTGTTACTGTCACGCAGTGAATATACTTTGCAAATAAAAATCTTCTACCTTTTTAAATCAATTGTTATATACAGCTTTTTATTCTATTACACACAAAGAATATGAATCATATAAATTTCTATTCAAAAGTTTTATAAAGTCACTACAGACATAAAAAGATAATAACCCCAGTTCTACGGCCTTCACATTTACAGAGCTGTATTATTCTTACAATTCTCATTGCATCAGACAACAATATAGAATCTTTCCAGTGGATAATTTAACATCCACATATGACTACACATTGTCTTATCAGAGACTTTTTCTTTTATGAAATAAAAAGCTAACATTATCATTCAAAGTAAAAGACTCCAATTTAATGAACACGTAATTTGTATTAAATATTTAGCAGATGCTTTCTTGAAGTTTTATGTATATCTTTAGTGAGTCTTATCTTTTAAAAAAATTGCTAAATAGTCCTGTACATTTTTGGTAGGTATTATTAAAGCATTGTTTAAGAATTAACTGAAAAGACACATTTAAGACTCTTTTGACAGTAATACAGTTTTTTTTTTCAAAATGGTCTATTAAAATCTTGATAAGATTAGTAAAGTATCTTAAGAATCTTTTGCTTACTCAGAATATACACTCCAGACAGGCTCTCTTACTAGAACGAAAATACAAATAAATACTTATTATTATTTGCTTTGGCCTAGAAAGTTCATACAGCTTTGCAAGGCAGAAATGCCTGAAACAAAGGGTTTCTAATTCATGAAAAATATCTGAACATTGTAGCTTTAAGACTGAAGTTATTGCTATTATGTTTAAACTCCTATCACCTAGATAATCTGGTTTGGGTTGTGTTTTTTTTCCCTTTCATGAATAAGGGAAGCAAGAAATAGTCACGGGCAAATGACTTGCATAAAAAATTTTGAGCTTGTAACATCCAGACTTCAACCACAGGACATCTAACAGAGTGCTCTCCAAACTGCCAGGTACTTAGATTTGCTGAAAATTTATGGAATCTGACAAGGTAGGAACAAATGTCAAAGACTCAACAAGTTCTGTTTTTCAAGTTTTCCAGTATACTGTAACAGGATCTGACTGTATTTTATAGGCATAATGAAAGAAATCAAGTAACTTCCACTATATGTTTACCTCTACGGGTTTTTAGGATGAGCTTTATTTTTAAGTTTCTGCTCATGCACCCTCTGTTAACATAGCAGTGTATATTTTCAAATATACCCTTGCAAACAGAACCATTTTTATAGAGAGAGAAATGTACAATGTAAGGTCTTAATTTCTCTAGTACTGATGTCAGTTGCAGAACCCAACAGTTCTAGGGTATAAATGTAAATGTAGAGGTAAGCTCCAGTGTTAGTAATAATAAATAAATCTATGTAATAGATAGTGTTTGTTTCAAAGGTGGGGAGTGATATCCTAGCTCTAATGAAGCCAGGGAAACATATCTGAGAAATACATAATTCTGGGAAGACTTTGGCAGTACAATGAAATTGATATAGGCGGATTAGACCAGATTGCCCTTACAGCACTAGGAAATGGAAATAGAACTGCTAAAACACAGTGAGAGAGTCTCATGAAATTTCTAGCTCAATTTTTGCAAACCATAGATAATACAGAAATCCTAGATAATACAGACATTTCAAAACCGTCCTGAGCAGTAGGAGGTTCATTATCCTTAGCAACAATTGCTCCACCGTGGCTTAGATTGATGACCTCTGTGAGCAATTTTAAACCCTGTAATTTAAGAAAAATATGAAAAATTACATAGAATTGATGTAACTCTAAAAGAATTAATTTCACACCAGGCAAAAGCAGGGGCAGGAGGAAAGAGGAAAGGAGGTAGATCTGTATAACTACATAAACCACTCAGGATGGAACTTCATCACAGCCTAGCATCTCCTCCAAATTAACATAAAGACAGAAAACTAATTATTCCCAGGCAAAGAAGACAACAGGAAAAGAAGCCCGTGACATGACACTATGTCATTCCATATGCAAAAGACAAACTAGATGGAATTCAAAATAGTTTTAGAGGGAGGTATAATCCTGCATAAAGTTCTGTGAGAGGTCATCAGGATCACAGCATCATGGAATTGTCAGAGTTGGAAGAGACCTCTAGACATCATCTAGTCCAACTCCCCTGCTAAAGAAGGATTACCCAGAGCACATTACTCAGGACGGCATCCAGGCAGGTCTTGAAGGTCTCCTGAAAAGGGGACTCCACAGCCTCCCTGGGCAGCCTGTTCCAGTGCTCCATCACCTTTACCAGAAAGAAGTTTTTCCTCATCTTTGAATGGAACTTCCTGTGTTCCAGCTTGCAGGAGCATCGGACAGCACGCTGATTAATGTAATCAAAGCTGACTCTTTATTCAAGCCCAGACAGCATCATAGATACTCTTTATCAGTGATTAGGCAAGTAAATTACTACATTGATTGGTACACGTACACTTATCATGAGCAACTAACCAGTACATAATTGGTTAAGACTGTCCACACGAAGCTCACGCAGCCCTGCACTGTCCTTTTGTTTTGCATTCTACATCCAAGAGTTGTTATCTTTTCCAGCTCCCTGCTTTCCCAGCTGTGTCTGTCCTTCAGTAACGTTGCNGTTTTATGTTTTAATAGCTAGCCTGACACTTTAAAACCTAATCACATAGACTTCCCACTTGCTGTAATTTTTTTTTTCCAGGATATATTACAAGTAGATTTTTTTCTGCCTCAAAACCCATGACTTAATCTTAATGAAATTTATTTGAGTTCCTCAGTGGTAGAAATAAACCATTCGTCTAGCCCAAGGCACCTCAAAATTACCTCCATAGCACGGCAAGAATATCCAAACATTCATAAAATATCAAACATTTAAATGTTGTGGTATTGACTCAGGACAAAATTTTCTATAAATATAATTTAAAATAGTATGTATTCCCAAGTGGGGCCTCTCCTGGGACCCTACATGTTAACACTGCCCTTCCACAGAAGAAGTACCACCCACTGTAGCTCTGCACACTCTTGAGAAGTTAATGAGACCAAGCAATTCCATCACAATAACAATGAGCAGTGTGCAAATGAAAGGTTTTCAAATGAGTAGGATAATAAAGCCATTATGTTCTGACTATTTAGGTGAAGTCAGAATTTTTTTAGGACTGGCATATAAATGAAGAAATTGTATTTTGGTGTGCTTTCATTGAGATAGAAAAAGCACCAGAGCAAAACCTCATCGTTTTTATGATTGACTGTGAGTTCCAGGACCCTCTTCAAAATACAGGACACCTGTGCTTAGATATGTCAAATTCCACTTGGACATTAAGCATTCAAAGTGAAAAATTTGTCAAAATAGATTCTGCCAGAAGATTTTTAGCTACAAGTAAATGGCTCTTCCTGATTTTTTTTTTTTTTTCAGAAAAAATACTGACCAGCTCTATACAACCTGCCCACACAGAGCAGAAAATATGGTTAAAATACAACAGTCAGTTTCTGCATGCAGGTATTTGTGGGAAAAAAATATAAATCAGAGTACTTTGAGGTATCATGGCTTTTCAGTTACAAGCATTAGTTTTACGATCAAGGGAAAAGCACTCTATTCTTTGCTTTTTCTTTTGGGTGACCATGAGAAATTCACTTCCCTCATATAAAGAACAAAAACTCTTATCTCTTTGCAAACAGCTGCAAGAGGGTTGCTGCAACACACAGTATTTGACTTCATTATCAGAGCACTTTACTCAATATGCACATTTTCAGAAGCTCCCAGTTTACACTGGGCATATCTAGACACTTGAAAAATCATTAGCATAGGCTGATGGAACAATGGGCAGCTCTTACACATCCCACAGGTTTTATGGAAACAAGGAATGGGTGTTGGTGGCAGTTACCTACACTCAGAGAGAGGTGGCAATTTGCAGCAGCTCAGACATGGAGTGTATTTGTAGGTTACTTTTTGTCATGTCCAGTCGGCAGAAAAGGGCTTGAAACTCCCCTAATAAAATCTATGATACCCACACCTCTCAAAGTCGATCAGCAATCAGCACAGAACAGAGTAGGTAAGTGTGGCCAAGAAGATGGCAGCAGGACTGGCCAGGACTGCCTTGGAAGTTGTTGCTCCCAAGCCAGTTTCATCACAGGCTGCCATTATCAGTTCCTTTTCCCAGGCATCTATCAAGTTAAGGAAGATGCTCATCAGATCCCTATGTTACTACTCGTCAGGCTTTGGTGTGGTGACCACTTGCCCTTGGGCCCTGCAAGCTCTGCTTAATTCACAGGCACCCCTCATAGTCATCTCCCAGCAATTTCTTGGTTGACACAACTTGATGGCTTTGTGCTGAGGACTGGTGGCAGCATCACAGAAGCTGGAGGCAAGTGCAAGCAAGCAGAGGAGGGTGTGAAGAAGCCCCCAGCCTTCTCTCTCAGCTCCAGACTGGTTCTGCTTCTCTGCTGAAATAGCAGCAGACTGGTGGAGAATATCCTGCTGACTTGGATGTCCCCAGTGCCAAGTGGGCACCTGAGGCCAGTGCTGGAGACCTAGCTGTGATTGTTGCAGAGCTAGACCTGCCTCATGACCAGAGCCAGAAGCTGGGCAGGGCAGGATGAGAGCAGTCTTGTGTCCCTGTCAAAGGCTGTTGCATTGCCTGAGTGTTGATAGCGATAACCAGTTCAAGACAATATCATGTGGAGAGGATAAGGCCATGTGCGTGTTTCTGCACTGGGAGGTGTGAGAACACTACCTGGAGGAGTGATAGATCACTCCGTAGGTTCTCAGCAAACGTAGCTGGGCTCCAGTTTTACTGCTGTGCAAAAACATTGCTGAGACACGGCTCCTCTGCAAACCAGCTAGAAAAGGGGCTGTGATCTGTTCAGAGACCATAATTCTCCATTCCTGACAGTGGAGTAGGGCAGGAGGGTGTGTGGTGTTTTTTGAAATCTCTCTCCATATTGGAGTGTCGTGTTTCCTCACTACTTAAGGCTTTTACTGTGTTAGCCAGATTAGGAACCCTCCATACAGTCTGCATGTCCTTGATCCCCTCTCTCTCTATTGTGTGCCTGTTTCAGACATTTGGCTGAAGCTGGATTCCTGAGTCATCACAGAGGGTTGTGTACCTGATCCTTCTTGGACTTTGTTCAAATGTGACAGAGAAAAAAGGTGACATTCTGTCATGGTTTCAGCCAAAATTACCAAAACCAGACTGACAGATGGCCCTTCCTCCCCCCAAAAAAGAGAGGAAGAGGATAAGGAGATTTACAAGTTTAGATTGAAGTAAACTACTTTAATGAAGTATTAATATTAAAATTAAAGCAAAAACAAAAGAACGGAAATAATTAGATACAATATATATAAAACTGTATGAAGCGCCCAGGATGATGATCATCAGCAGGCATCAGGAAAAGTCCCAGACTGGACTCTGTAATCAACAGGAGCTGGATTCCAGATCTGGAGTTAAGAATGCTTGGATCGTGATCAGAGGCAGATGGACAGACAGGCTCTTCCTCAGACGTCAGCCATTGAAGAAAAAAAGATTGACCCTTTGATCCCTTAGCTTTTATACTGAGCATGATGCAGATGGGATGGAATACCCCAGTTGGTCAGTTTTGGGTCACCTGTCCTGTTCCCTCCTCTCTACAGGTGTGACCCCTCTATGTTTTTTTCGCTTCCAACTTCCAACCCTCCAATGGGGCAAATAACAAAATTCCCTGCCCTTGGTTGTTACAGCAATAAGTATAAGCAAGGGCCTCTCTGCACACCATTCCTTGGGATAATCAGGTCTTATCACTGTGAGAGTGAACAGTTTCTGAACTGCTGTTAGTTTCAGACTTTTGTTAGTTAGAAGAGGCCCAGCTAAAAAAGTAAAACTGTAAAACTGAAAATTGGTTCTGTTTTACCTCAAACCAGGACACGCTATATTATGTGGAGAAAGCACTAGCACCAATCATTGTCACTAATTCTCTCTACACACATCACATCTCCTCACAATATCCTGCTAAAGACAGCTCACCATAGCCAGCTTTCCATGGTGTGAGATGATGAGGCACATTGGCAGCTGGGACACCGTGTGGGACACAGGAGACCTGCTTGGAATTCTTTGGAGGACATGTGAACAGCATGATACAGTCAGACCTGGCAAAAGTTGCACCTATATTGTATTCATTGTCTGGATCTCAGCATGCATTACGTCCTCATCAGATTTCCCCTGATGAAGTACTTCCCTTGCAGAAGGGTGGAGGCATGGGTCAATGTGTATGCAGCACAGGACCTGGCATGAAACCGTAAGCCCACCAGCACAGCGCTGCTCAGCCATGGAGGACCCATATGAGCACCCCTGACTGCTGAGAAAGGGGAGAGCATTTACAGCTGTCTTCCTGGAAAAGCCCCACTGAGAAGACACTGTGCTAAGATCCCAGTGGATGTGCAAGGGGGAGAGAGAATCAAAAGCTTTGCAAAGGTCTTTGTAATCTTTAAAGAGCAATTTTGGAAAGATGTTAATGGCTTCTCTGAGCTCATCTCAACTATTAGGAAGGTTTATTTTGAAAATTGTCCCCTGGGAAGCATAAAGCAGATGTTCACATTTATCGTTGCTTTTGCAAAATAAACCATTATATTTAATGCCTCTGGTTGGATCAGATAGAGGAGTCATTACGCCCATTTTGAATATGGTTCTAATGTCAAAGGACTCCTGGTTTCCATGAAACACAGTCAGGTAGTAGACTGAAAATTAAGTGCTGGTAACTGCAGTAGAAAAAGCATATTTTGAACTATCCACGTTTTCACAGAAAAGAACCGCCATTTATTGCAAAAGAATTCTAACAGTAATGTTAGATTAGAAATAGGGATTTTTATTCCAAAATAGGTTCACAGTATCACTCCTTCATCCTTTGGATGTGTCAACCCAGTGCATGCTTTGAATTCCTTCGAGTACTTTTGATTTCCAATTAATGCAGGGAGTTGCTACCATACCAGCCATGCAGCAAAGGGTCAGAACTGTGTATACTGAGCAGAATTATCTGAAGGAGAAGTTTTACCATTGCTTTTTAGAATCTGAGAGTAAGTTGTGCAAATAACGTGACTTTTACTGCATCTTTCTCTTGTAACATGGGCACTTCCTTGACTTCAGTAATTAAAAGACTGGAGAGAATCTAATTGCCATTTTAAAATTAACCAGCTGCGAATTGTTGCACTGTACAAGTGAGTTCCCCATAATTTCACTTACAGTTAATTTCTGTAACAAATACTAACAAGTTTTCAACTTGAAAAAGACAAAAACCTCCATAACTGCTTTTTCCACTTCATTGGAAATATTGGTTTTGTAGGACTTCTGTAACAATAAAACAGCATGCAGAATCACAGCTTCTATGGTGAGAGAATATTTTATATGGGAAAATATTTTTGCATATTTGTACAAAACTGATTTCAGAACTACAGCCTCAAACCGTTCCTACTGCAGTCAATTGGAATGCCCCCAGTTGGCCCAGTACAAACTGCATCATAACCTTGAAGGAAATTACAAAGTCTGACTTGCCAAAATGAAGATCACTCCTGAGCCATACAGTTTCTATTCAAGATCCACATTGGGTAAAATTGTGATAAATCTGTGCTCACAACATAAAGGGCACAGTTGCAGGAATATTTGTTTACCAAGGCAACAGATCGTATGCTCTCTTTTGACATTTCATGTCATATTTTCTCTCCCCGCCTCTTCCCCCCTTTTAATCCCAGGAAAACCATTTAGAGGCAATTCCCGGTCACCGTAAGAAGTCTAACTTACTGGGTGACTCCACATGTCTCACTATTAGCAAGTTTCACTCTGGTTTTGTGTGACCTAAGACCGGTTGAAAAAACACCCCTGAAGGGAAAAATGAGTATGGCAGCGTCAAACTTGTCCAAGACCAGGCTGCATATGCTTTCCAACCTGTAGACTGGAACAAGTAAGCTCTCCTAATAGTCCTTTCCATTTGCTATTCTTTTCCATGAATAATATTGCTTCTGGTCTCTGTGAAACACCAAAGTGAAATCAGGTGCATCTCAGACAAAGCAACACAGGCATCTTCTCACACAAATGGTGGTATCTTGAAACATCACACATATTTGTCACAAAAAGCTGTAATGGGGAGCAAAAGTGAACTCATTTTTTTTTTAAATGAAGACTATTGATTCCCCCACAACAAACTATTAACCAGAAAACACTAACAAAGTGTTTCCCATTGGAAATATGCTACTTAGGAATAAAAAGTATGGAAACACAGTCTCAACCACTCAACCAAATCTTGCAGAAATTAAACATATCTGTTTTTTATTCAAAACAGCTATAAATTAATTTCTTTATTTCTTTGGAGACAATATCTCCAAAGTTTATTTCTGATCTTTTTTCCTTGAAAACTTATATGGACAGATTTATGACCAAGATTGCTTGTGTATCTTTAGTCCGTCTGCCTCTAGAATAATACAGAAATATAATTTTTTAAAACTTTAACTATTTTCTAGAAGCTTTACAGTACAGAATCATATCATATTTTTTATTTTTTAAAGTTCATAAAATTTCATGAAAAAATTGGTTTAGGTCAGTAATGAAATCCATTCTTTTTTTAACTAAGTAATTTCAGCCAGAGCTGTCTACAGCTAAGTAGCTCATTTTGAATTAAAAGAGGCTATGGGAACAGGGCATGTACCAGTAGGACCCAGAAGGGAAAGTAAAATCACAAGTGTATGCTTCTTACTCGTCTCTGTAATTATACAAGATCACTTTCATCCCTAATGTACTATTATTAAGTTATATTATGGAAATGCTGTGCAACACAGCTGGACAGAGTCATTATTGGGCCAAAGGCTACTCAGGAGACAATACGCATACCTATATTTACATCTATTTGTACAGTAAATAATGGGTTCAATTTTCACAGAGTCTTGCAGCTCAGTTGTGATGATCAGGCCCTCAGGAATTGATACATATCTTAATTAGTGCTGCCTAGTGGCCTTTGTATAACAAACCAAGAAAACATATACATTGCCTTACATAGGTCTTGTGGAGTGCAAGTAGCAATGGCAATCCCTGAGTGGGTCACCACACCTCTTCCTACTTCTTCCCCATTTCCCTCATCCTCACTGCCACCTCACCTATTGTCCTTATAGCAGAAACCTGCCACCATTCCCTTCAAGTTCCCCAAATCCTTCCTGGCTTTCCCCCTGGTTTTTCATTACTGTGAATGGCAGCTTGTCCCTCCAACAGTCTGGGTTGGCTACTGGATGCCTTGCACGCATAAAGGGTACTTCTTATCTGCCTCTGTAGCAGCCAGGAGGCAGAGAATAGCAGCAAAACTCTGGCTCAGGTCTCAAAAGCCTGAGCTAGAGCAGGTGTCTTATTCCACAGAGGCGAGCTGTAGCATGGCCAGTCAGGGCAGAGCACCAAGGAGGTGTTTCCCGCATGAAGAGCGGGTACAAATGATCATGGTCAGAGATGTACCAAGTGAGGTGTTGTGAGCAGGGCTGCATGGTGGTGGCTAATTGATGGCTCTCATTCACAGGCTCTGTAGTGGAATAAAGTTACTAAAACTTACCATTTTATCATCATATTTTTCACTTATATATCAGCCTAAGGAACAGAGGCATACTTATCTGCGGGCAGTTTGACACATGCTTTGCCAGCTTTGGTGGGAGCTTTGTGGAGGAGGAGAAAGAACAAGTTCTTCTATTGTGGTACTCAACACTACAGCTCTCTGTTCTCTTGCCTCATTCCTATGCTGGTTTTCCCTCCAAAGATACAATAAATTTACTCATCCCTAACAAATACACAAGATGACCTTTATCTGCAGGACAGCTTAGTTACCTGAGAGTGGATGCTATCTGAAAAATAAGATTGCTTTTGAGAGCCTGGGAGTGAGATGAGGAGACTATGATACTGAAAAAAACCCACATGGTTAACATACTCAGGGACAACAGGAGCTTACGATTAAAGTTCCTTGTGCTATAAAAAAACACTTGTTTGAGAAGTTTCTTTTGAAATTTTATTTAGAAAGCCCAAACTGTGTGGAAAGAATACTGACCTATTTGCTGCTGCGTTGGTTCACATAGTAAGTCCCATGATGAGTTTCAGTCTTCAGGCTAAACGCTTCCTCATTTGTTGTCTCCTATTTAACCAGCTGGACTTCCACATTCTCAAGCACATAAAATACAAGTAATTAATGGTATTTTAAATATTGAAAAGCTGCTTCCTGCAACTGTCATCCTGTACAAGGTCACATGATGTATCTAAAAATAATTAAGAATATATATTATATGACAGCGAAACTAAGACTTGCACTTTGGCATTTTAGGTCTCAGGTTTTTTATCCTCAGTTTGGAGAGATTGAAAGATCTCTTTCCAGCAAATGGAAGCTGTGATACTCACCTAATCTGAAGACTCAAGGGCTACATTTCAAAATCTGAAGTGAAATGACCAGAAAAAAAAAATCTGTCTCTAGGTGGCATTATGGTTTGCTTTAATCTTGGTCTTCCAACATTTTTTGTTTGTTTGTTTGTTTAATGCCCTGTGGCATTTGCATCTGGTTAGGAACCCAACTGCAGTTCTTCTGTTCACTGGGTCTGGTACCTGATAATGCATGCACTACCATGGAAAACAGTAACTGTGTGGAGAAAGGCTTCTGTCCCTTGCTACAGAAGTGGTGCTGCCAGGTGAGAAGGAGCACAAGTCAGAAAAAAACCTCAGAAGTGCTTTTAAGGAAGGTGGAACTCTAGTCCTCCAACATGCTCTGTGCTTTGTCCGTAAAGTGCTGGAGCATGATGGACAAGCAGGAGCTTCACTGGGCCAGAGGCAAAGTCTCTTTTGTCTCTCCTGTCTCCTCCACTATGAACATCAAGCTCTCAGCTAGGAGAGGTGCAGAGGGTGCCTCCAGGTGGGTGTTATGACATGAACTTAACTCCTCTCCTTGTGAGGACAACACTGGCACCCCACTGCCAAGTATCGGTCACCTCAGTTCCTGTCCTATCTGCCCTTTTGGAGCACCCATCCCTTGCTGTACCCCAACACATAGCTCAACAAAACCAGAAAATGGTTGAGGCAATTGACCACAACCAAAGAGAGGATGTCAGCTTCTAGGATGAAAGAGATCTGAGCTGTGGATGTCAGGCTCATGTTGAGTCAAGTAGCACAGTGAGGCTTCAGCCACATGTGCCTTTTCTGTATCTGCTCTGTAGGGTCACTTGGACATCCACAGTGCTCACCACACGAAATGCCATGTACTCCTTCCCTGCCTGATGACTTGTCTCTGATGGAGCCAATTTGCCTAGTGCATATTCATGAGTTCTCCTGCAAAACCTGGGTGCCTTGAAAGCCAGTGATGTGACAGTCGGCACAGACATGCTTAAATGGCTTTGTGCATCTGGCACTTAGGTGATAGTGCAAGTGAGAATTTGACTTAATTTGGAAGAAAATCAGAGGGATCAAGTAGAAAATTATTGACGTACAAAGACTTATTACTGCTAGTGATGAAACATTCATGAGCAAAGACTTAAACATCAATGTGTCAAGCCTTTCTGCTAATCTAGGACACACCATTAGGATTTGCTGTAAACAGCTGTCAACTTTTCCACCAACAACTTCCCTCTGCCCTTATTGGTAGCACATCCATGATCAAATACTAACACCCCAGACATCAGTAGAAAATGAAAGTTCAGTTACAGCTGCATAGGAATTTCCCCTACAGTCTTCCAAGAAGAAAGCTGAGAGGCGATATTTGCCCAGGATCAAGGAGGGAGCCTGCTAAAGCAGTTGTGATACCGTGTGTTAATGATCTCTTAGTTCATAGTCAACAGCTTCAAATTGCTATCACACCACCCTCACTTAAGGCCCCATTAGGAAAAAGCAAAATCCAGAATTCTTATATATGTTGAGGAGTGGACTGGAAAAGACAAGCAAAGGAGGAGTCTGGAAAACTCTCCGTCTGTCCTGCAGAAAAGCTTCCTTCAGCAAAGAAACAGAACACAAAAGCTTATTCTTTCCATAAGCCTTTGCAGCAAAAATTGGTTTTGACCAGAGTAAATTAACAGTAAATCATTAGAGGTAATTTAGATCAATTGCTAACAGCATTAGTTCAAATGACTTTTTAAACTCACCTGAGATTTATCCACTTGTGCTCTGATCCTGAATTAATCTTATGCTTTTCAAGCACTGTGGTGTGCTTAATTTGAAGTTAGGTATTACACAGAATTCACGTGTCCACACTTGGATTTTTTGGGTAGTTTTCTCAGCCTGTAAGTCATGGTTTGCTGGCTGCTAAATCTCCTCAGTGCAACAAAAGTCAACTGGGAGATCAGACAGGACTTTGCTCTTAGGGAACTCCAAAGGATAAACAGGTCAGAGGCATCACAGAGAGGTGGTCACTCAGTTTAGTATTAGGAAGGGCCATTAGACCACCTAACCCTGTTCCATACTGATTACCAGTTTTCATTTGAGAACTTAAGAAAACAGAGAATCTGCTGCTGTAGTTAATTTCAGTGTTTAGTCATATCATCTGATGAAAAAGGGTTCAACTTTCACTTCTTGTAGTCCATCCAGGTCACAAGGCACCACTTCAAGAAAGTTGCGTCACACCATATATGCCTTGTGATGTGGAACTGTGGAAGGACTTCAATGTGGTACAGAACAGTTTAAAAATTGTTATACAAATTAATACATGGGAAAAAAAACAAAACAAAACAAAACAAAAAAAAAAAACCAACCAAAAAACCCCTTAGGATTTTAAAAGTTATGAAACATTGTGAGAGGAAAATAAAACTCTCTCTGAATAGAGGGAGCAGATGAAGCAAACTTGATAACTACAAAATAGTCTTACTGCAACCTTTAATTATATGGCATGTACTGACAGTGTTTAGAAGTGTCTTCAGAGCAAGAAGTAAAATGAAGTGAAGTCTAGGGTTTGGGGGATTTTTAAAGCAATGTGCCAATTTTGCCCCAACTTTCTGGAACAAACAACGGTTAACTGAACATATTCTATACAACTCATAAGTGTATCCCCAACAATAAAAATCTCAGTTGTAAGGCTAGCAATTAGGGAATAAAAAGTGCTCTGACTCCTTCATAGTAACAAGTCTGTGCTTGCAGTTATTTATGGATATGAAAAGTCAGGTCAATTTGAAAAACACAAAGATAAATCTCTGGTGAGACTCTGCATGGGGCAGAGCTGCTAACAGTAACCAGGTCGACAGGTGGTGATCAAAAGCTTTGTTTTTCTGGGTAATTTCAGTAAATGGAAATATCAGATGTTGTAATTCTACTGGATTCAGGAATAATTTTTTAGTATACTCATTAAAGACCTGTTATGCAAATAAAAAATCACACTCCACTTAATAAAACAAAATTACTATTCTTTCACAGCTGTTAAGAGACACAAATTCATCCCTAAATTATACTGGTTCCAAATGACTTATAAAGCATGCTTACATATGATCACTGTGGGGAATAAATTGCAGAACAAGAAGTTATATCATAAGTTAGAGGTTATAAATTGAGCAGAATGAATTCATAAGCTAAAGAAAGAGCTATCACTTCAGGTAATTCAGAGCAATGCAGAATTGAAGCCTTCTGGAAACCTAGTCCATTAACAGAGCAATGGAAAAAGATGCCTGCTCGAAAAACAATTGTGAGACCATGCAGTGATATACGATTATGAATAATTCACTGTAAATATTTGTTCTATTTTGGTTACAAGAAATTTTAACCCCCCACCCACCCCATATCACAGTCTCCTTATTGTAAAGATTGAAAGATATTTGATTGCCTTAGATCTGCATTCCTACATCTTATTCTTTCCCATCACTGCAGTGGATTAGGTCTCTTCTAAGAATGTTCTGTATTATTAATGATAAGTTTTGACTCCTGAGACTTGACTGCGATATTTCAGATGTCCTGTGTCCTGGCAGTGCAGTGGATGGTGGTGTGGGAAGAAGCTGGCTGCATTACAAAAAAGGATTGACAGAATCGTATGTTCCCTTGTCTCACTAGAGATTGTCAGTTCTCGCTGTTGGCATTAAAAGATGTTTGTTTCTCATTCAAATGGCTGCCTAGATTAACACCCAAGGAAGTTTGTGTCCCCTCCATTGCACTAAATCTGCTAGTGGAAAGCAGAAAGATTTTATGTCTTAATTTTGAAAAGGTGCCAGAGTAGTTGTGCATTTTCTGCCAGTAAACCAGTGCCAGCAAATCACTGCATACTGAGTGGACAAGACTCCCAAGTCCCCCTGCTTTTCTCACTGTCATTGACAGACAACTACCAAGGAGCAGCCCATGGTTGCATACTGGGGCTCTACAGGTGGGGCAAGCACTGCGGTTTGCCAAGCACATTCACCAGCAGCAGTCTGGGCCCTGAAGTCCTCCTCTTCCTCCAGGGGCCTTTCTAAGGAAAGCAAGCAGTTACCTCTGAGACAGAACTCCAGCCTCTTCTTTCCTTACAGGCAACAACATCTTTCTGTAAGGTTACTGTAAGCTTACGCAGCTGGCTGAGTAAGGAGTCTCTTCTCTGCACATTTCATTAAACAGTTCCTCACCAAGTGTATAAGCTGTTTTTTTCCCAAACAAATCTGATGGCTCTCTTGTTTGTAGCAAACAAAACCCAACAGAGCATTACTTCTGATACCAAGACATAGGGGGACAGTTTTTGTGGTTCTTCCAGAGTCAAGCAAACTACAGACCAGGTTTACAGGTTGAGGCAGTTTTCATGCATAACTGTAAATAGATGCCAAAGAACATAACTTGCTGCACTGATATTTATGTGTTTACTCATCCCCATCTGCTCATTGCAGCTGTAAAATCTAGAGCATCCAAACCCAAGTTAATGACCGATCACCTTTGCAGGATGGAACCCCCCTCATTTACTCTCTGCCTTTGAAGAGGTAATACAGCTTAAGTTTCACTGTTGCCTAAAGCCTATTTACAGAGGTAACCAAAGTGGAATGGAGATTTGCAACTAGGATTGGTTTTATTAAATGGTTGAGCTGGAGCAAGGCCCTGAACATGGACTTCTCCCCCAGTGAAGGGGTAGCAATAACATTCCAAGACAGAAAAAAAGGTGGGAACTGCTTCCTAGACTCCTCCAACACATGTAATGTCAAATGAATAAAAGCTAAAAACAACCATGATGACTTTCATATCTGATGTATCCGTTGGTTGAAGGAAAACCATACTGTGGTAGGAACTGCAATTATCTGCAAGTTATATAAATAATTGGTAATCTGCAGTACTGCAACAAGAATTAGCAGAAAACCACACCACTCCCTATGAATGTCAATGATAGACAGAAGAAAATACAGAGCAAAACAATCCTATCTGCCTTTCCTTAAGTTTCTAAGTAAGGTACTGCAAGACCCAGTGCTGTGCTACCCAGCCTATTCCAAATCTCTGACTTAACCTGTTTTTGTCAAGTAAGTATCTTCTTCATACCTTAGAGAGATGTTCCCTCTCAACATAAGGAGGAGAAAATTAACAGGCGTATCAAAACTTTCCTAAACATGATTCATTTTGCAAAATAAATAAAATCCCAAGCAACTGGAAGAACACAAATCCTCCACATAAACAAATGAAAAATCCATCCCAGTTTTCTCAGCTGCTCTCCTCAGGGTAGTGTCTCATCTGGCAGTGTCTCTGGCAGAAAAGGGACATGGCACAGGAAGTCACGCTGTTCCAAGGGCCAGCCCTCCTGCCACCTCACCACAGCCCAAGCTGTGTATGTGTCTTATGCCCTGGCTCTCTGCAGGCTGTGCGCCAAGTGTGGCAGCACAGAGATGGGTGAGAGCAGCGGATGCAAGATGGTGAAACTTCACCAAGCCACATTTCCTGTGTCAATCTGGTAGTGGTTGTGGCACATTCCTGGGGACACAGTTCAATATGGTCCTCACCTCTGCCTTGCATATTTTGATGTGTGCTCTGTGATGGAGCCCCAGGGACCCTACCTCAGGTCTGCTCCCAAAACCCTCTATGAGACAAGGGCAAACTCACTCTCCAATGCTAGACAGGCTAAAAGTAAGAACGCAAGCTTCAAAATTCAGTAAACCTGCCATATTTGCTCTGAGATTTTAATTCTCATGATAGCATCTTTTTGCAGTTATCTCAGTTACAGCTTGCATTAATTTACCAATCAATTAAAAAATGAAAAGAAGCTATCATGGAAAATGTTTTAGAGTTGAACTGAGAGGCTAAACTGTGACTAATTTAAGGATGTATTTTCTAAATACATACCAGTAATTGGAAAAAAATTGTCTGAAATTAAGCTTACATTGGATATTTCTCACAAGTTTGACTTGCTTTAAGAACAATTATTTTCTTTTTTCTTTTTATGATAATTATACAAGTCTTCTGTAGCTATCACATTCAGTCAAAATTATCTCAAAGTGAGCACTATTTAAAGAAGACACATTTATAGTTATATTAACCTGTAAACCTAATTTGAAGTCTCTGTTATAGAAAACCTTTATCATACCCAACTATTAATTTCATGAACCCTCTGGATCATCTCTTATCTACTTCACTACACAGCAGCAACAGTGCCTTGAACAGTTTACTAATTTTTATTGCTCACCTAATGTTCATTCATCCCACTCCCCATGACTATTGCCCTCACACATAGCAGTGACTCCTGCAAAACCATAAATTAATTAATAGACAATGAAGATGACCTTCAGCTATATCTGATTTTAAAGATATTTTCTCACAATTCATTCTGTATCAACAATGTCAGTGGCTGAGCCAGCTAAAAAAGAAACATTAATTGTAGCGCATTTTGCCCTCCCATCAGTATAAAAACATATCAAAGAGGCAAGTGACCGGCATGCACAGCAGCCCTCTAGCAATCCTGTTAGCATCAGCAAAACTATTATGAATACTTCATAAATATTTGTGCATTTTCAGGGCAAGGGATTCCTAGGGAATGGCAGAGGTTTTCAAAGAAGATCCATAAACTCTCCACTATTCAACTGTAGTATCTGTAAAAAAAATACCAGGAGTAACAACAGTCCTCTGCCTGTAGCCATTACAAATATTGGCTACAAATGCTACCACAGTATTATTCGTTTCAATGCAGAAACAGCAACACTCTTACCCTGTTTATGACAAGGGGTCAGCAAGCCTCCCAGGTAAGCAGAGTACGTGCTATACATCTTATCATCAGGGAGTCAAATGAGGGCATCACTCTCCAAGCAGGATACTGGCTTAGTTCTGGTATTCACTGAGCTACTCTTATCTTAAGCATTACCAGTGGCCCTAGGACTCTGAATACTAAGCAGAGCCACCACAGACAAAACAAGATCTTTGCTCCAAACCATTTATTCACATGTGTATTTGTATTCACACATAAATCATGAAACTCTCAGATGTCTAGCTAATGCTTGGGAGCCATCAGAAGTTATCACACCTGGCTTCCTGGTGGAGGCAATGTCAGCAATACAACAGGAGCACCTGAGGGCTCTGGGTAACACATAACTATTGTGTTGTTACTATTGCTTTACCTGTTACTTTAATTTGGTTTTGTGCTATTTTTCTGATACCTCCTAGAAGGGCAAAGCCATGTTGAAGGGGGTGCACAACACTTGCAAACTTCAAAATTCAAAATTGCTTTTAAAAGTCACATGGGACTCTTGCCTGTACTCATAGTGGTAACAATAAATAAATAAATAAATTTAAAATGCAATGTGTTAAGTATTGAAACCCAGCTGACTTCTGTTGGCACTGTGACTAATCACTTCTCTCTGGCATTTTTGCACTGCTGAGTTAAGGGAATACAAGGGGTGACCTTCTTCCCACTTCATTCCCAAAGCCTTGCAGAGAACTAGTACGTCTCTCTGGGCACAGCAGGCATTGTGAAAGCAAGGAACAGTGATAATGGATCCTCTGAGATCATCTAACCAGAATGTGACTAACTGAAAAATAGTCTGTTGCTCTGCTGCCAGTGGGGTACTGGTCTACCTGGTAATGTTTGCACTGCAGATCTGGCTGCAGCAAGTCTCTATTTAAGGTCCTCCCTCACATAGTCTCTACTACACTTTGGTTCTTTGAGGTTTGCTGTTGACTCCTGAGATACTTCTGGCACATACTTCTGGCCCTTGTGCTTCTGCACAACATGTAACAGACGACAAAAACCAAACAAACAGACTCAACTCAGAGCCATCAAAAAGATGAAACCAGCACTTTATTCCAGCTCTAGGATGGCCCATAAGATCAGCTTTTCACTGCTCAGGACCATTTTGTAGCATTTTTTGCACATCTGAGGCCCAGTTGGCTTGATGCTGTTGCTCAAGAAAGAGTGAAAAAGTACCAAACAGTACCTACAAGTAGATCTGAAAATATTACAATGCAGATATTTTCTGCAATGTATGTTATACCTAGCCCACACCATGATAGGTGTGACAAACATTTTCTTGGAACTTGTTTGGGATTATCTCTGTAACTTTTATTCATCTCTTCACAAACATACATATATATATAGTTTAAATTTATGATCTTCAACTGGAAAATGAAATGGTATCTTTATATTATGTATGTATCATTCATACCCCCAAGGTAACAATTTTTACTTGATTAGACTACACTTGGTGAATTTAGATCTATGGAATTTAGACTTGTTAAATTAAATTTATAATCCATGAGGGACGATATCTTTATCTTCAGTGCTGTCTTCTATGCACATCATCAGAAGCATGTTTGAGCAACCCTTGAGGGAATAAAGATAACAAATAAAATACAAGATAATCAAATCCAGCAGCAGAGTTCTCAAAAGTAAGGGTCAGCTCCGACCAGTGAAG
The DNA here is from genome assembly GCA_013400555.1 of Jacana jacana. Classification (NCBI taxonomy): domain Eukaryota; kingdom Metazoa; phylum Chordata; class Aves; order Charadriiformes; family Jacanidae; genus Jacana; species Jacana jacana. The sequence continues at coordinate 27,005 of VZTM01032142.1, forward strand.
CGTCATTCTGGTGAGCATTGCTGGTCTGGAAACCTCAACACACAGCTTGGGGATGTCACAGTGCCAGCACAGCAGAAAAATCACCTGATGCTTCTGAGAAAGGCAGAGGGACTGCTTTCTCTGAGGCATGCTCTAATGTGACTTTTGAACCAAGATAAGCTTTCTCTGACATCAAAACAGGGCTGTGTCATTCGGCGCCCATCTGCTTGAGTCACTGCAGGGATCTGGCTTTACCCTGCAGCTTAGCCACCAGCTTTCCCTAGAAAACAGTGAAGTTGTGCCAGCAACACCCAGGAAACAAAAATTTGGTAGGGAAGAGCAAAGACAAGACCAGTATGGCAATCAGACAAGAGCTACCATAGTTCATTACAAGCCCTTTGTGGGAATTTCCAGGGTGGAGACAGCTGGCCTGGGCCTCAGCAATGAGGGCTCAGCCACCCCCCCAGCTGTGCCTGATGAAGCAGCAATTAGCTCCTCGCTGGCTCGTTTTACTTGCTCTTTGCTCTGAGGTTTGCTCTGGTTTGTGTGCAAGTAACTCTCTATGGGGATGGAGCTGATTGTGATGGTAAGGTAGGTCAGTGCCTTGTCCTGGGGCTGGAAGGATGGTAGTGGTGCGGCTGGAGGGACTGGGGAGGAAGAGGGAGCAGCCTAAGCTGGGAGGAGAAGGGAAATGGGAGGTAAGGCCCACCTCAGCGGCAGCTGAAAAGGCTCAGAGAGTGGCTGGCTGGCTGGAAGGTGTGTTGTGTGGTTCATAGCATGGTGGCTGGAAGGTTAGTTGCGTCTGTGTGGCCACAATCCTTCCCTTTACTTTCAGGAAAGAGAATGTGAGGAAGACGTGTCTGCTGATATGTCCCTTACCTAAACCACAAGGGTTAAAACTGAAAATAATTTGGCCAGATGCAGTAAAATAATGTTGTGTGTCACTATGTTGTGGGGTACTTTGCAGTTTCAGATGCCAGCATGGAAGATTTGTAAGGCTCGCTAGTATGCAAGAGGGCTGAGATGTTCTGGGTTTGGTGGCTGTATGGCCTCTTGCAGGATGAAATTACAGAAGTAGATGATATATTGTTAGGGCCTCCGGAGATTATCTATTGCTGCAGGGCAAAACCTGATTCCTTTCAGGCTTTACCAGTAATAGATAGAGACAAAATAAATAGACTGTACGCACTAAGATCTAATAGTTTTGGATTTAAAGGTAGGGCTTGGGATTTGATAGCAAATCATGTGGCTTAGGAATACTGTATTTTTCTAAAAAAAAAAACCCCTCTGACTTGTTACAAGGAGCTGGTAAGAATAGCTCTCCTTTTGAGTCTGATATTCTTGAAACTGAAGCCACCTGGGAGTACTAGTAGCTGTGAACTTTTGATGTCATGCAAGCCAGAAGACTGTCTGTGAATTTAACTTACAGTATTGCAGCCATCAGGTCTGATCCCTCTTAAACCTTCCCCGACAGAGTTCTGGGGTTTGGCTCCTTTCCATTTTAAATGTGGATATTTGCAGTACAGGTACCTCAGTGAAGCCTCAGTTTGTAGCAAAGCATATGGGGAATCGCCTTTTCTGTTGACTCCTTCACTATGTTAGTAGTTTTCTCTACTAAAATGAGCTGTATCTCACAACCAGAAAATCTGGCAAGCCAGAAGGCTAAGCTGATACTGAGTTTCCCAAGAGCAAAGAAGAAGGGCAAGCAGAGGAACCTTTTCTCAGCAATTTTTTTTTACTGAGGACGCTTCAAAGACTTGGCTTGCTGTTGGGCAACGAGGGATGAGAGTAGGAGGAGCTACAGGGATGTTTGTGACTTAAAATAGAATAATTTAAATTATAATACCTCTAGAAAATATCAGCTCTGTGTGCATATTGTTATTGTTTTCCCTTTGCTGTTCCAATGAAAAGTGTTTCAAGCTGCATTTTGGTCACCAGTTGGAGGTAGGCCAGGGCGAGGGGGTTATTTGCAAAGGACATTTTTCAGCATAATGGTTGCTTGGTGCTGTGGAGCCCAGGTGAAAAGCAGACCCTCAGATTAGTGAATGCAGTGTAGTTGGCTTCCCCAAGCTTTTGCCCTATTACTGCTTTCAACCTGAGAGCAGCAGCAGGCTGTGTCGGTTGCCTGACAGATTTTGCTTGTCCCTGCCCCCTCATGGGAGTGTCCCACATGACATTAATACAGGTTTTATGTACCACTTTAACTTATTTCTCTCTTTTTTTTTTTTTTTCTTTTTTAAATGGCTGGGGTTGTTTGGTTTTTTTTGTTTGTTTGTTTGTTTTAATTGTTATTATTCTCTCTCTCCTCCCCTCCATATTGGGATGACTGTAGTATTATTTAACATTTCCTTTCCCAGAAAAGATATTGCCTTACCTTTTATGTTATTGCTTGTGTGACAGGAGTATTGAGGTCTGTTGCTTATTCTGAGACTAATATCTGTCTTGAGAGTGTTTGGAGCTTCTTCATAGGTCCTTGCTTTGACATAGGCTAACAGGGAATGTAGTCTGATTAGCATGGATTAAAAGAAACTTTAGCTCCTAAAAAGCCGTATTAGCACAGCCTGTGTTAATCAATTTAATCATGAGACTCAAAACTGATAGCATATAGTTTGTACTGGGAATTGGGGTGTTTATTCTGGTTTTAATATTTTTATTATTCTACTTGTAAAGATTTTCACATAATCTGAAATAATTTTAGCATTTTATACTGCATTCCTCTTCCACACTCTTGAATAAATTTCAGAGGGGTGATTGGGTTTACTTGCAGCCATGCCATTACTGTGGCTAACATGGCTGAGGGAGAGGTGGCTGGAGGAGGCTGCCTCACTATCCTTAGTGGTGAAATTATGTGTGTGTGGCACATCGTGCCACTGGTTTTTCAGCTGTGCAGTAGCTTGTATGGTAAAAATAAATCTGAGTCAAGTGCTCCATACCAAATATAAATGGGAATATGAAAATCATACCAGCAATTTTGTATCATTGTCAACCATCACTCTTGAGTTATGTCACCTTTCTACCATATATTGATGTTCAGGACCTTCCTCTCCAGTGAAGAGGAAGGCGAAGATTTCTATGAGTAAAGAGCAAGAAAGACAAAGGCTGATATTTTTTCCTGCATTATGAAGCCCGATGGGAAAAGCGAAGAATGTGCATTAGAAACCTGGTGCAATGATTCAAATAACTGGAGAAAAGGCTGCCTCTGTTTGTTTCCAGGAAGCGGTTCATTGAACAATGTTATTTCATACTTCATCACTTTTTAGCTGTCTGTATAGGCTTATTTGTAGTATAAAGCCTCCTGATAGTCTAAGTAGGCAGCTGCTTAACCTTAAAATACTTCCACAGAGTGCTTGAGGTTGGACCTCTGGAGATCATCCTGTCCAACCTCCTCTGCTCAAGTGGGGGCATCCAAAGCCAGTTACCCAGGACTGTGCCCAGGCAGGTTTTAAATATCTCCAAGGATGGAGACTCTACAACCTCCCTAGGTTGCTGGTGCTCAGTTTTTTTAAGAATGAAAAACAATGTTTTTACTCTCATGGTAAAAACATGTTTTCCGATGTTCCAAGAGAACCTCCTGTGTTTAAATTCATGTTCCTTGCTTCTGGACCTGTCATTGAGCACTGTTAAAACAGACCCTGGTACCCTTTTTGCATCCTCCCTTCAGGTATTTATACACAGTGATAAGATTCCCCCTGAGCTCTCTCTTCTCCATCTGAAAAGTCTCAGCTCTGTCAGCCTTTCCTCATAGGAGAGATGGTCCTTCATCATCTTGGTGTCCCTTACACAGAGATGTCAATAGTGTCATATTAAGTCCTCTTGAGGAAAATATACCACGGACATGAAATACATATACGAAATACACATGGGATTAACCCCTCTGTATTGAAAATAGTGTGAAACTTGAGCTGTCACCTTTCATAAAGCTGCAGTACCTGAATTGCTTGAGAAACAAACGCAAAGGTGAAGTTGCCTTTGGCTCCTCTTGGCTGTCTTGAGTTAGATGTGCCTGAGCTGGGAAGGGAAATGCCTTTGTAAAGGCTCAGATGGGATGGCTCTTCAAATGTTTGCAGAGTCCATCCTACAAATGAGGTAAACAAAGGAATGCTTGTTGGCCATCTCAAGTATGAATGTGAGATTTCTGTCTATTCATGGCTATTGTGAGAAACTGTTGTCCATGTCCAAAAGCAGAATTCAAAACACGTGGGAAACTTCGTAATGAATGTTAGATATTGACTGCCCTCTAGCACGGTGTAGTCTTTGAGAACCACAGTTTTAGACTCTGACAATTAAATCACGTCAATATAGCTTCTGGTGCTTTTTTTAGTATTTCTTTGTAAAATTTTGTAGCTGAGAAGTAAATAGCTCAGAAATTAATTCATTATTATGGAGTCCAGTGCCCTCAGGTCAGTGGGTTATAGGAAACGGGCAGCTACGGGTGACAAGTTCTTAATTACTGCAAGTGAATAGCCAAAACCCATAGCCAAAGGGTAGCTCTGTTCTTTTGAATCCTAGTAAAAAGAGCAGTTCTGAAAAGTCTGTCCCTCTGATGCCATGTCAAAAGTGCTTGTTTTACTCTTTTTTTTTAAAGAGAGAGAGAAAAGTCAGATTTAAAGATTCTAATATTTTCTTGTGTGCTGCCAACAACAGAGGCAAAAATCTAAAAATCTGGCCTAGAGTGTCCTTAATTACTTGCTGGCATCCTAATTTCCTTGAAATTTGGCTTTCACTGACACCTTTGCAACTACATTAGTTTTAAATCCCCTTAAGCCTGCTGAAGATCTTGTAGAGAGTGAGTGAGTTTGCGAATTTATTCCTTGACTCTTACTGAAAGTATGTGCAATATAATATAGCGCTGGTTAAATACCTGGGGAAAGGAGGGGTTTGTTTCAGGCATGCACTTGGACTGGCAGAACCGCTGCCTCCTTCCTCTTGTGCACTGTGGGAGCAAGGAGTTGGAGAGAGATGCCCACCTATTCCTGAAACACTTCTAGAGCTTCTTAGGGAAGAAGGAGGATAGGAATAAGGGAACTTCTAGCAAAACCCACTTCTTTAGTGCATGTTGAAACTCCTTGCTGTAATTCCAAAGTGAGTAGTTTATCAGGATGTTATACTAACACATATATTAAATTTACCTACCCAAGCCTGTCAAATCAAGAGATTTGGGGAACAGATGGTTTGTGATGACAGAATAATAGTCTTTCTTACACATCCCTACTCACAGAAATGTGAATACAGATTGCATTGACATTAAGCAGTAACTTAGATAAATTTTTAATGCAGAGTCAGTTCCTGCATGGCACTCTAAATACTAAGCTGAAGGCTAAACATAAATGCTTGCAATCTTCAATCAACAGACTTCAATGGGGATGTGGGAATAGGTAACTGGCCAAATTATTTACTGACTTTGATATGAATGTTTATTTGATGCTTGGTTCCCTGGAGCTAAAGGACAAGATAATCGCCCCAACCCTCAGTCTCTGTTCTTTCTCCTGCTCTAAGATAAGGGCACAGTTCTGAGGTGATTATTATTTAATTAACTACATTATGCTGCTAATATCCACCAGATAAACACAGCTTTCCTTTTGAAGTGTTGCTTAACAAGAATATTAAGTGGTCCTGGGTTGGGGCCAGGGCAGGCCAAAGTGGGATGTGCCCCTTCCCTGCCTGGCCCCTTTGGGAGGAGAAAGCCAGTGAACAGCTGATGGGGTGGGAGCTTCGAGGGGCTGGTGGTACCTCTCCTGCAAGGAGAGACTGGCCATGTCAGAGAGAGTGCCAAGGCAGCTGGCTTAGGAACAAACTGTGGTTTGGCTTTGGTGTTTGGATTTTTTTTTTATTTTATGTTATCATAGATAAAAGTTTGTTAAACTACCATTGGCATAATCCTGTTTTATTATCCACAGTTGTCTCCAGTATATATAGTAAATAGCTGAAGTACTACAGATGATGATATGGCATTATTTCTTGAGGCACTCTGTACTGGAAGGGTAGTTTGCAGAACTGAACACATTCATTCATGAACTGAACATAAATGCAATGAAGATGTGCTTCATTGTAGTATTAGTATTTCTGATTTTGCCTTGTCACTTCTGCCAGTCTAGGACAGGAGAGCAGGTGGGTGTGCAGTACCTTGGTTTTCATCACATCAGTTAATCTAATTATTTTGCTAGGTATGTATTACTTGAGGGAGGTATAACCACTACTACTAGAAGCTAGAAAAAACCCACCTCATTTTGTTCAGCATCTGTCTATGTCAGCTATTCAGGCAAAATATATTAAGAAAAAAAATTGCTCTCTCGCCATTTAAGCTGTTTACTACATTAACTAAACTGCCATATTTTATCCAATCTCTGTGGAAGCAGATGTGCTATAATCTTAATTTATCACTTGTCTTTCCTTTGCAACCGGGTTAAAAACTAACAAGTAAATGCAGAGACTGCAGACAAAGCTGACAGGCTTAAGCTGCAGTCTATATGCTAATGTACTTTTCAAATAGTTTTGAAAGGCGTGATTATGCCTTCCTGCTTGGGTATTGAACCCTAAAGAGCTCTAAAATCAGCAGTGTCATGAAGAGATCTCGTTTGAGATTGTTTGTAATCAGCCTTTAAGAAATGTTACTTAGCTGTGTATAACAACACTGTACTATTCATAAAGTTGCTAGTTTAAGTCAAACTTTCCAAGAAGCTTTCAATGGGAGCTTTGCTTTAGGCACAGAAATGGAAAGTGTAACGGTTTTGTCCACTTGGAAGTAGTTTCTAAGGCAGGGGAGATGTCACAAATAGTGAAGTGAGCAATAGCTTTGACAAGCTTACTGACTTTTCGATTAAAAACTGTAACTTTACAGTAATTTCAATTAAAAACTGTAACTTTAAAAATGCAACTGTAACTGCATGTGTTTTGGTTTTTTATGTTCAAATGCTGATGATCTCTGAACAGGATAATGGAAGAAGCTGATGAAAAGCTAAGAATAGTATGTACGTGTATGTGAGCCTATGCCTAAGAAAGCAAGTCCAGAGGAAAAGCATGTAAATGGAAGTGGCATTTTAGAAAATATTTATCTCCTAATCTCTTTTTTTTCTAAATAATGTTACAAATATTGTGATTCATAGGAAAACAGAACCTAAATGCCTGCAATAATAAGAATGTAAATAGGTATCAGAAGATTTTCTTTGCCAAATGCTATCAAGGTCTGTGTTAAGTGGCTTAACCGGGAAGTCAGCAGTCTTATCTGGCACCTACTACGTTTTCCACAGAAGCTTCCTTGTCCTGAGGTGTGTGCTCTGATGGCAAGGGGTGTGGGGTGGTGGTGGTGTCCTAGCAAAACTGTAACCAGCAGGTCAAAAGAAGTGACTGTTCCCTCTTATTTTGGGAGGCTGGGGCTGGAGTGCTGTGTTCAGCTTTGGTCACCTCGCTCAGCCCCTTGTCATTCACCAGCTGGTAGCAGAAGCTGTATTGTGAGAAACCAAGTGAGAGTTCAAAACCAAAAATAATTCACTTTTGCTAAGGCTACCATTAATTTTCCTTCCTTGGCAAGTGAGCAGACATTCTGGGGAGGAAAAATGCAAATGTAAGCAGAGGCAGCAGACAGATGGATACCATGGTCTATCTTGTTTGTGTACAAAGCCTCGGTCATATTTCATAATGAAGAAGTCAACTCTTATTTTGACGTTTTACTGCCATTTCAACTGTTTTTACTTTTCAGCCTGCAAGGATTCATCTTTACAGGAACTGGAATTTAAGGGATGAAGTAACATTCTTATTCTGCTCATGTTTGAGCCACTCGGGTTTTCCATTTGTTCACATCTGTATTTTTATAGAAAATTGATAGGCTCTGTAATTACAGCCTGCTGAAAGCAAGTAGGTCAGAGCTGTGCTTTTCCATTCCAGAGGGGCTGCAGGGACTGGAGAGGCAGAAATACATCTGGACAGTTATTCTTCCTGTGAGCCTGTCTGTGTGTCACAGCCATTCATTAGACTCCTCGCAACTGCCCACCAAAATATTTTCAGAGGTATTACACAAATTCAACCAAAGCATCTGTGTTTAAAAGGTCCTTCCCTACTCATCCGTTGTATTTCACTTTGCAAAAGATATTTTTCATGGCACTGTGCAAGATAGTGCATTGGCTCTGAGTTATATGAACTGTTGAGGGAAAATTTTTTGGGGTGCCCTGATGATCAATTCTTAATGTGGGTGATCGAGGACCTGGTGAGGGGAGAGGCTGAACCTCCTACTCATAAAGAAGGGTAAGGGATGTGAAGGTTCGGGGCTGCTGTGCCTGCAGCAACCATGAGATGGTGGAGTTTGGGATCCCAAGAGGAAAGAACAAGGCAAAAAGCAGGATCGCATCTCTGGCCTTCAGGAGAGCAAGACTGATTTTTTCCTGTGCAGGGACCAAGAAGAACGCAGATACTGCCCAGTTGTGCAGGGATAGCATTAGGAAAGCCAAAAGGAATGCCCTTAGGAAGCCATTAGGAATGTGGCTTATCAGTGGAGGTTACTATTGTATCTTCTGTGTGCTCTCTTATTTACTAATGCATGAAACTTCATTTGTGGGTTAGGTACCAGTCGCATAAGGCAAACACATACAGAGAAGCGTAATAGTCCTGATATTGCTAGTGACAAAAATAATCATAAAATTGTGCAAAATGTCTTCTCCTCTAGTGAAGAAAAATGAAAGTGTTTGATTGATACGTGTTTTACAGGGCCAGGGCTATACCCTGGCTATTCTGGCTTGTAGTCATGAGCTGCACACCGGACTTCTACTTCACTTGGGCTGGGAATCAGAAAGGTTACCATATTTGATCAAATGGTTGCTTACTTCCATATAAAATTCAGGTGAACCATCAGTCTTTCATTCATGTGGACTGGTTCCCATTGAACCCAGTTTGAGACTCTCAAATTACTGGTAAGGGATGCTGTCTATTCCTCTTTTATTTTCCTCTTTTTTTCTCCCTCATTTTCTAAAGATTTTAAATCACAGTCAAAGTGGGCTAAAGGAAGTCCATCATGTGCAGATGAAGTGTTTCTGCAATGTTACTGCATGGTTATATATATATTTTAATACCATACTAAGAATTCTTTATATTCATAGAGTCGTCGAATGGTTAGAGATGGAAGGGATATTAAGAATCATCAAGTTCCAACCCCAATGCCATGGGGGATCTAAGTCTCCCCTCTTCTAATTTAAAGCCATTAACCCTTGTCCTGTCACTACACTTCCTGACAGAGTTCCTCTCCAGCTCTCCCATAGGCTCCCTTCAGATACTGGAAGGCTGCTCTAAGGTCTCCCCAGAGCCTTCTCTTCTCCAGGCTGAACAAGCCCATCTTGTTCAGACAGTATTCATAGGAGAGGTGCTCCAGCCCTCTGATCATAGTCTTGGTTGTATTTTTTTTTTTTTTAATACCAAGGTGGGAGCTATACCCTGAAATTAGATTTGTAAGATGCAAAGACCTTCCTTTGATCTAGTTACCTTAGGCTCTCCTTCCATAGTCAGGAGATAAGTATTTCTAAAGTATATTAGCTCCAAGATAAGTATTAGTTATCAGAGGTCAGAAAACTAGGCATTTTTGAAGTGCTTATCTAACTGTCTGTTTAAAAAGAGTGACTAACACGAGCATGAATAGTTCATGTGTAAATACGAAATATTCAGAGAGGTCAGAGAGGAATACAGAAGCTATTTCAGAGAGGTCAGTGAGATAGCACAGTGTCTGTGTTTTGAGGGTGGTTGGTTTTTTCTTGTTTGTTTCCACGCTGAACTTTCAGAGTTGCACCAAGGAATTCTATTTATCTCTCCCAGTTTAGAAATGTTAACACAAATACTGACAGAGCAGTTTTCAGTGTAAAAGATCCCATTGTGTTGGCTGCAAGTTTGCTGTGGTGCTGGGATGCTGGGGAGAAGGAGCTGCCTCAGCCCACTCTTGGCAGCTCCTCTCAGGTTTAGGTGGGTACAAAAGCCCTTCAAGGAAACACAGCCTCCCCTTCCAGAAGCAGCTGCCACACTGGCATGCAGCTGTTCTTTGCAGTGCACAGACTTAGGTGGCAAACAGTGTAATTTTTGCTGGCACATAATGAATATTTAAGCGGCACTGAAGACAGCTCATGTCTTTATGAGACTAGGAAAGATTTCACCTTTGCTGGCCATAGGAACAATGGAACAGATCTCTTCCTGCTCAAGTATTATTTTTTTTTCCACTAAAAGTTTTGGGATGCATTTTTTTTTCCTTTCCTTTTTAATAGCCCAGTTATTAATTTACACCTTGACTGGATTTGTTAGACTGATTTTGTTGCTGTTGTGGGAGTAGCATTCTCAGCCATATGGCCCAACATCTTCATTTCTGCATGATAGTGGGCAGGATCCATTACTGTTTTGCAGGGATGTGAATGTTTACCTTCAGGAAGGATGGTTTTTTCTTAGTAGCAAACAAGAAATACATGTAATGAGCAAACTCTCTCCAAAGGCCAGCTTGTACCAATAAATGTTTAAAAGAATATTTTGGTCTTTTGCATAAATCTAAAGCTTGCCCTTTAGAGTAATGCATTTTTAATTTGGCTGAATTCAGCTTCCTCCCCCTCCCCATTTTTCAACTGTAGAAATAAAGGGGAGAGGACAGAACCCCTGACCCAAGACACTCAGATAAAAGGAATTGTCCTGAGCATTCTGACAGTTTGCATCTGGGTTCAGTATCTTTGACCTAGTGGGGCTGGTGTCTTGTAATTTAATTTTCTTGCATATTGAGATTTGAACATGTAAAGAGGTCTTGGTGAAAAAAAGAAATACCACCTCCCTTGCTGCCCCAAGAAGAGCTGTTTCAATAGCGGAAGTTCCCCTGACGATGAAGCCCCAGTAGCAGAGGAACTTCTGCACTGATTTTAATTAGATGCATCATCTTGCATATTGTCTGAGAAAATGAACTGATCTCATAGGAATATTTTAACTCAAGGGTTGTTTTGTAATAAGTATCTTAACAAATATGCTATCAACCACCCCTTCCATGGTGGGATGTGCAGGAGGGGGTCTCTCCTGCTTAGATGGACAGGCTCTTCAGTGCAGGAACCTAATTTTTCTGAGAAATTTCACATTGGTTTTATTTTGCCTGACAAAACAACAGCATACAAGGCTGGTTAGTGTGCAAAGGAAAAGGTTGTGCAGAGCAGTGAGGGAGTGCTTATCATTGCATTGTTCATTGACAATGCAGGTTGCCATGTCCAGCCCTTCCCCAAACCCCTCAAGAAGAGCCCCATAGCAAGCTCCTGAGAAGCAGCTGCCACTCTATTCCCCTGACAAGAGCAGAACCTTCATGGCTGAGTGCCGAAGTGTGATTTGAGGCGGAGCGTGCCTTCCTTGCTGGTGACAGTGTCATGGAGCTCTGGCACCTGCTACCCTCCTGATCAAGGTACAGAGAGTATAAATTGTAGAAGTGAGCATTTTCATAAATTGTTTCCAAGGTCAGGCCCTAGTACTGCTCCATACCCATCTTCTGCTGCCTTCTACTCTACAAACATAGAGTTAAAATGCTTCCTTTTGTAAAAAGACAGACTTTGTGGTTTAATAGATTCTTTAATCTACCAATCTCCTCCTCTTTGACACATTTATTGTTCTAAACACAGAACTTAATCTGACTCATATTGCTATTTCTATAATTAAATTCCTTGTTAAATCACTTAAAGGCTGTGTGAAAAAAACAATTCTTCCCTACAACCTATTTCTTAAGTATGATTTCACAAACTGAGGGGAAAAACGTCATTACTTTGACACATTTTATTTGTTAAGAATTTGAAAAAAACTTAATAAATGCCACATGAAAACAGTGTCAACTCTTAATATAAGGAAACAGAAGTGTTAGGATTATGGGCTTTTTTTCCTCCTTTAAGCATGGTAGTTCTAACATTCATTAATACAATTTGCATTAGCTTAATGTAGATACCTAAAGTCAGCACACAGAAGGACTAGAAAGTACTTTTTTCCTGACTGAGTACCTAGTGCTGTGCTTCAGAGCTAAGCACATAGGTGGAATACCACCCAAACCTGAAGACTAATTTATAGTTTTAATATTTGACAGAGCTTTATGCATTATTGCTGTTTTGCAATATGTATATATAACATTTTTAAAATAAAAGCAGTCTGCTTCTCAGTGATCAAACTTAATCTCTGTCATGAAACGGAATGATTCCAGTCTAAATCACTACAGATGAAAAAGTGGAGAAAATATGCACAGATTTATGGGGAGAAAACATTGCCTAATCTTTTATAAAAATGCAAACCAGAGCTGCCAGCGCACAGATACCAACTATCATAGCACACCCATATTAAAATTAATCTTCAGAATTAAATTTTCAGCATTTAGCAATAATGCCATCCTTGAAGACCAGACAACTTGAAAGAAATCCATACTTTTTCTCATGTTACTGCAATATATTCCTTTTATTTATTATTGTCTCAGAGGAAGAATGTTACAATGTAGTGTTTGAAGTAGCATTTACTTGGCAGCAGAGGACAAAGAATGCATACAAACACAAGCAGAAAAACAACTTTATACATAACCTCATATTCATAACAAAAATAAAAGCCACCAAATTCACTACTGAGACCTTGTTTTACTTCTGTAGGGGAGTATTTTTAAGGATTCTTTACCTAGATAATGATGTAGCTTGATAAAAGCAAAGTACTTTGCAGAGAACAGAATATAAAGCTATTTCCAATACTACTCATGAAGATAGGTCTGAGGTAGAAAGGTGGTCATGGCTTTCCTCTTCTGTAAAATATGGGGCTTTTTCTTCTCAAAATAACTATGCTACCTTTTTTTTTT